>CM031234.1:300800509-301046810 GCA_018340775.1 Taxus wallichiana var. yunnanensis
TCTATAAATCTTGGTGTCATGAGTAGAAAGGTGCAAATTTTGCAATAGAAGGTCAAATTCCTACGGATTGCACATTGTAGCAATGGGAATCTACTTTCTTCATGATCTCTATAGTAAATCTCGTAGTCCACCTTGACATGGCGTGAACCGACCTTCACGGGAATTTGTCCTTTGTATAACCCTCTACTTCACAATCTGTACACCATAACCTGCTGCGAGTCTCATGAGCTGAGTTTGCTGACAAGTTTTCCAGCTTCTTTGCCAGTGAATCAATTTGGGCTTATAGGAATAAACTAACTCCTATATCAATGCTTCTTACTACCTCAGTGCACAAGGCAACCTTTAAGGCCTTGCGGATTTCGTGAAAGCGCCCTCTGACTTGTGTGATTAGTCTGCGACAATTCATTGAGCATGTTGTGAAGGGTGAATATCATAAGACAACTTGGATAGGAGAGTCTTAAAACATGCATCATACTCCTGCACGCTCTCTTCCATTCCTTGTTGAATCTCCTTCAACGCGGTGATGCTTTTATTCATACTTTTCGGGTATGTGGAAATTTTCCAAAAATTCATTACATAGCGCAATATAATCCAACACCGTCTGGTGTGGATCATATTTCAGTACCGATTATGCATGTGCCCTTGCTGACTGGTTGTAAACTTACTTTCTTTACACTCTAGGGTTGTGATTCCCTTCACGTTCCATAGCAAATCACACTTGTGTACATTTTCCATGACATCCTCAATGCCCTTATAATAAGGTAAGTTGAGTGACATCTCATAAAACACTGTTGATGGTGTTGTGGACCTTTCCACTAGATCTAGGACCTTGATTCCCTCTGGTGTTGCCTCCACCACTAGACCCACTAGATTTGATGGCCCATATCCATGAATCCACAATCCTCCTCCCGTACTAGACAAGGGCCCTAAAGCAGTTGTGCCCTTTGAACCCACTATCGCTAAGCTAAAGCTGCCGAAAACCTATGATATCGAACTACTCCCAGATGTGTTTCCGTGCCACTTAGACATGATACCAAAACCTTGTGAACCCACACATTTCCCAAATTTCATACTAGACATTATACCTCAAATATAGGAAATGACTGTGCAGCCATAGATGTACCAATTGAAAAATTATACCTCCTAGGTGTCGCTCGAACTTCCAATAACAATACCAACTGGATTATCAAAACTTATCTCGGGAGCTGGAAAATTAAGTGCAAGGGTCTGTCACCATGTGGGTTAAGATGTGTGCCTATGGATCTCCTCCTTTCTTCATATGATGATCTCTCTCCAGAAATAGAGGGTGTTTTCTCTTCCATGCTTGCCAAGATGGGGTAGCTCAGAATTCTCAGGTTCCACATCCTTTGCTCAAATCCTTCCCATAACGTTTACCTCCATAAATCCATCACTCCTACTAGCTTCACGTTGCTTTGTTAAATCCCTCTCCACGAGCTTCATTATACTTGAGCCACCTCTCCTCTCTCTCCATTTTCACTACAAGGTCTACCATCCTTTACCACACTAGCTTCCGTGCCCCATAGATTAACCTAGCTAGCCATGGGAAAGGCTTCCAAACTCAAAATAACTAGAATATTGATAGCTAGTGGAATAACATGCAAGAATGATCCTCTACGATCCCTCAAGAACTCAAACTCATCAATCTCTAGACAATAATAAGTTGAGATTGTGTACTCCAACATGTAACTAGTCAACACACCTCTCCACCAGTGATCAACAATACAAGTCCAAGTTAGATCAACATCATGCAACTGTTGATATTCTTTTTAGGTTCAAACATGAGGTTTATAGTACCAACTTGTCCTTGATGCATATTCTAAGAGTCATTCATACAATTGTACAATGGAAAACAACAGAAGAATGTCTCATAGAGTTCGTGATACAAGTTATCCTCCACCCATTTTCGTGCATCAAACTCAGATCCAATACTAAACCTCTAAGAAAAATCATCCTTTGTGCTTTTAATCTAAGTCTCGACATGATCCAAGGTTAGATGCTCTATTATCACACATCATTCTCACATCAGCTTCAAAAGAGGTCCCTATAATGAACCAAAATGTAGTTTTTGTTTACCCCTAACTTCTCTTCAAACCCTAAGCACGTTGGCATATCACCCAACCTGAATAGGAGCTCACCCAAGGCATGCGTAGGTGCCAAGCCCCTCCTTTATATGAGCTTCATGAGAACGTTATCCATTAATGAAGAGGTGTTTGCATGAGATAGAAACTAGTTACATTCATTCTTGTAATTCAGATCAAGAACTAGATCTAGGTTTAGACGCACCACATATGGAAGTAAACATGATCACATTACAACAATATCATAGATAAACCTAAATAGTATCAAGAACAAAAAGGTTTGAATTCATAAACAATAAAGAAAACACATACATCAAGATCCATAACACAGATGTTTAGAATCACTCCATTGTATTAATTCATCACATTATAGTAGCCAATAATACATTAAGGATTCCATGGATGGAGATAATACAACAGTAGAGCCTCAACATGCTCTCGATGATAGCTTCATTACAGAGCTTACAATCACGTATCACACTCACACTCTATCCTCTCTCCATACACCCTCTTCCCTATTTGAATATATGCAAAAACCATACAAAAGGAAGAATAGGAATGAATCTCCTCTAACCACTCATCATTACAAGAAAAGGCCTGAAGGAATCTTTCATGATCACCTAACCACTACCCAAGAACATGCCAAATGTCATCTTTCCTTTCCCAATCGAGTATCCTTAGCATACATGTGCCAACTATCTATAACTAACTCCACCTTTCCAGCCCCTGATCCTTTCATGATAACTATAATGATACCTAGGAATATTCATTCCTTGAGCTACAAGGCTTCATAGATTAACCTTATCAGACTAAATTTGGTCTCCTTTCCACATGCTTTCCAACGTGAATTTGATCAAGGCTCAAAAGTGACTAAGTCCGAACCTTTCTACCTAGCTGTAAGCCTTTGAGCATGCCTAAAGGTTACTTCCTTACGTACCTTTGCACCCTGTTCTACGTGCCACAACCCTTCATGCTTCGGGTACTTGGTAATTTTAGGGGCTCAAAAACTATAGAATCCTTCCCCGTTCATTTTGAACAAGTAAGAAAGGATAAAAATTTGTTGATATTATGAATTTTCTCATATCATCCTCATGATGCTCTTATGATGGCACTTATGGCACCATAATGTTATCCACATGCCCTTGAGGTACGCTCATCATCCCATTTGCTTGGCATATTGTAATTCTATGCTTATGCATGCTATCTATGGTTCATCATTTATTTCTATCTTTCTAGACATGGGGTTAACATCCTCCAAGGGAGTTAACAGCCTCTTGGGATAAACATTATCTAGGAAGCCCCCACATATATCTATCTAATCATATATGTTCTAGTTTTGTAAAAATTATCACAGATCCATCTATTTGGTGCCAACAGATCTACATCCAAATTTGAGGCTCCTTAATCCCTCCATATTTCGAGGTTGCTGGTGGATTTTCCTATCGGACCACTCACCTGCATGAGAGTGAGGTTTCTGTCTAACATATTTTGGCATGCCTGGTGGGACCAAACCCAAGATATGGTCATTTTTCGTTACTTTACTCATCTTGTATAGGTGTCGTAAGTATAACATTCATTGTGATTCATAGCTCTCATCAATTTAGATATCACTTACAAATATTTTAGTTTTTTCGTGCTCACTTGTTTGCAGGGTTTAAAGTTGTCTCCACCAGTGTGGTGTCCTTCTTACATTTAGTGGTCTATGTCATCTTGGAGGTAAGTACTCTTCTAGTTTTTAGTCGGCTTGTTATTTGGTGGTTCATAGTTAGTATCAAGTTTATTTTTATTATTAAATAAATAATAATGATTGAGTAAATAAATAAAATTGAAAAAATATTTATTATTGTCATAAAACTTCCCATCTCCCAAATCCTCCTTATCCAACTCGACTCCATACCACTTTCATCCTACATCCCTAAACCGAGCTATTACCCACACCCATCCTCACTCCCCTCCACTCATTCACTATCCCTACTCTCTACCCAACTCTCGACCCATCTACCCACCGACTCTGTTTCACCCAACCCTCCACTCATCCCCAACTCACCTCACTTGGCCAACTCGACCACTTCCCCACCGAGTCCTCCACGTTCCAACTCCACAAAACTCCCGAGCCCTTGGTTCACATACCATTCAGCTCCCTATCACCACTTCCCCATAGCTCCCTCAAGATCCTTTGATCTCGCCCAAAGGATGCATGGTTTCCCCGTATCCTCCTAGCTACGATTATGTGTCTTTTTCTCATCAAGGTCACCATTTATCAAGATCTCATTCTTCCATATCAAATTTTAAACCATAAATTATATATCTATATGTTTACCTTTAAGGGTGACATATCTTACAATCATCAATAATTCCACAAATTCCATTAATATCTATGATTGCTCTCGCTAATACACTTTTTCGGTTTGAGGATTCTACTTGATCTCCATTGCAGTTTGTGAATCCTACTTGAGGATCCTTCTCAAGGTGAGTTCATTATCCTGTAGCTTCTTATCCCCCACCATGATCAACAATGTCTTTGATCCATTGCTCCTCGCTCCTCATTTCCACTCATCACCACTTATCCCCACATCATCCTTCTCACCTTTCTATCCCCTTTCACCACTTTGTGTATCTTCCTTTCCTTTCCTCCCAAATTTCCCTTTTCACTCTTCCACTTTCATCTTGACAATCTTACTTAACCATCCATATAGTCAAGGAATCTTAGTTGATGTATATATTCTTCCTTAGTTCCTCCCACTGTAGAAACTCCTCCACCATCTCTTCTCTCATCAGAAAACAATCACCACCACACACATCTTTCTACTTGCATATTCCACTTGAAATTATTACATCATCACTCCCACCACATGGGCATCCCAGTAAAGGATTTACCTTACAATCTCCATCTACAATGCACATATTCCTCGATCTATTCATGTCATACTCCTTTAGTTTCCTTGTTATCACATTATTATCACCTCCTTTCACCTCTTGTTCTACTACGGCATACACCACTCACTCTTTTGTCACCCTTCCTAGAATCTTCCTTTTGATTGGTAATCTTAGTTACACATTCTTGCAGTATGGAAAATTCACTTGAGGGTTCCCCTTCAGTTCATCTTGTCATGCCCTCTTCCTATCTATCAATCACTTAATTCTTCTCATCGTTCTTCTTCTTCTCGGCTTGGCAATCTTATTTGACTTCTTCCTACCATTTTTCTAATGTCTTGTTTCTTCATCTTCACCTCATTCATCCTCATCCATTTGCATCTTATTCTCACCTTATTCTTCACACAAATCATTATCCCTCCTTTCTTTACTCTTTCCACCCCATCTTCTCGAATTCTCTCACATATCTACCCCCATGCTTACCCACCTTTTTGTTGGTATTATCCTAACATTATTTCATCATCATATTCATTTCTAAGAATTTCTTCCCATGGTATTTTTTTCTTTGAGGATACCATAATGACCATCACCTTTCAGATTTTCCCTCGTAAGTGCTTATTCTAATTTTTCTTGGAAAATGTCAATCGTAATCTTCCTCCCATTTCCATGAATCAAAGTTTGTTCTACTTTCTTCTTCTAGTCTTTTCTTGTCAACATAACATCTTCCTTAAGACCTCTTGTCAAAACTATTAACCCCCTCACCTAGGGCATATTACCTCACCATCGTATTCCAACTCACCTTTTCAGCCATTGTTCATACCCCATGCTAGGGCATAATTATTTTCATCCTCATCCCTTTTGTGGATGCATGAGTCCTCACGTATGAAGCATTTCGCATACCTTTCGCATTTAGCTATGCATTCTTCAATGTTTTCTTATGACCCGTTGGTCATCACGGTTTACATCCATAGTGTAGTGATCTTCACCCACTCACTAGTTCGTAGAATGTTGTCTCCCATAGCCATTGAGAACACAATTTTCCTATACTAGTGTGATATTGGAGTACCGCCATATTTTTCATTGTTATTAAATCCTCTTTACCTAGCGCATCTTGCCTTAGTTATGAATTTCATCTATCTTTTCATCAACCACTTGATCTTTACCATCTATCTTAGTCAAACTTATGGTCAACACCCTTTAGCTCGTCTATCCCAAGTTTGAGGGGGAACACTCAATCAATAATATTTTAATCATTTTTGTCTCGCGGCCTACCCAACGCAAACCACTCATCAAAAGGGGAAACGTAGACACTATTTTTTGGTGTAGCTCTTCTCCTTCACCTTGTGGCGTGCCACCTTTATCCGGCTTACCCAAACAGATCCATTTCTCACCTCAATTCAAAACAATCCCGTTTCCCACACAAAATACATGTTCAATTAATTATTTTTATTACTTAATTAATACCCTTTCACATACTTAAACCCCATTATATGGTAAATAATCAATTATTCCAATTAGGTCATATCATCCCATCTCATAATTAAATAATCCAAAAACCACTCAAATCATGAACCCCACTCAATCAAATCAAATCCATATAAAATACATAATTCCACCTACTCCCTCAAATCATGTCCCCTGGCACTCACTTAACCAAGTGTAGACACCAAATTTGGGTCACACTCCCCTTG
Organism: Taxus wallichiana var. yunnanensis; assembly: GCA_018340775.1. Taxonomy (NCBI): domain Eukaryota; kingdom Viridiplantae; phylum Streptophyta; class Pinopsida; order Cupressales; family Taxaceae; genus Taxus; species Taxus wallichiana. The sequence goes on from CM031234.1 coordinate 300,807,174, forward strand.
GTCCCCTTCAATCAATTAACGTAATATATTTAAACACATCATGACCCCTTCATCCCATATTAATATTTCATCCTCACATTATTAATTAATTTAATTATTTTAATTAAGTTAATTTCATCCTCACACCTCCACCTCATCATTACACCTCACCCTGGACCCATTCTAGGGCATTTAACTCACAATGACTGAGTCATCACTCCCGATCTTTGAGTCACCACTTGACCTAACTAACTGAGACTTCTTCCTAAACCTAATTGGACTTCTTTTATGACCATCCTAGCTTTTGTAATGAGAACTCCACTCCCCTAAGCGGAATTAATCAAAATCATGCCAAAAATGGTAAAGATCTGCGTATTTTTGGTAAACCTAGACTTTCCACCTTAATCGACATCGGTTATCCCTCAACCGACGCTGGTCAGCTAACCACCATTGGTTACCTTATATACACTTTCACAACTCTTTACATGGTTGGTAATTCAGTGATTAGAGCCTCATTACATTCAACCACGAATCTTCAAGCCCTCTTGTATCTAGATGACGAACACACACAACTATAGTGCAAGACAAACAACTAGTTCTCCTTACGAGCATTAGAATACTCATGAAAGGACATAGGCCATAATGCCGTGACATTGGAATCAATCATTTCTTCTCCGATCAACTATTAACCATCCAACTCCCAAGATATGCAAAACATCAAGTAAAAACTATGATTTTAACCATTTTTTCTTATTCTTTTTGTAGATCTCTTGCTTCTTTCAGTAGTGTATTTCCTTTATTGTCTGTACATCACATTCGTTCCACCAACCCACTATTCAACCACCCCAAGCCTTTTCACCATTATAAACCTCCTTCTTAGTATCCCCTGAGTCTTTTAGCCGTATTACAACCCGAACCACTTTACCCTCACTCTCTGTGAAATCAAAGAGAGCCTAAAAACCCTTTTTTAATAATTTACTACCCAATTCTGTCATCGACATCGGTTCCTAACCAACATTAGATTATCCCCCCTATTGGCGTCGAACACCAGACCGATATCGATCTCTATTTCATTTCACAGTCTCAGACTACCAAGCTTCCCATTAACAAAAATCAACCCATAATTTAACCAATCAACCACAAACCCTTACTAGACCTTTGACAGACTTGTCTGACCTGAACAAACCCCAGGTCTAACTAGATTTAATGTTATTTTAATATTTAGCATAAAATCTAGTGTATTGTGTGTATGAGAAACCTAAATCATTACTTTGCAATAGTACTTATTTATTTTAGTTGCTTATTCACATTGAATTTTAGTAAATAGAGGATTGATAGGAATTTGAGGAAGCATCATGCTTCCCAGATCTAGCCTTTCTAATAAGTCTTTTGGCTCTTGCTATTTAATACTCTTTTGGTGGTCTTTCTTTGTATCTACAGGTAGTCCTTCCCAGACAAAAAGGATTTCTACTGATCATCTTGGATAAAGTCAATAACACACACATTCAACCTTTGACCAACATATCACATGTATTCCTCCTTGACCATTACCTTATCTGTTTTATCACATAACTTATTTGGTGAAACATTTTTGCATACCCTGATGAGACACATTTGGGTTCTTTTGAATTGTTCATTCCTAGGTGAATCATTGTGTATCTATTTCCTTTTAAAACAATTCACATTAAATTTTCCCCCTCGTAACATTCTTTTTTCTTCACTGGTCTTAGTGACACTCATATTTTGGACTAAAAAGAATGTTTCTTTCTATTTTGTATTGCATTAGTGAAAGACATATTATTTCCTATTCATCATTTCTCTCATTGAATTTCATTGTGGATTTGGGTCTAAAATCTTTGCATATCATTTTTGAGTGTTGTATATGTAGCTCATTTAAAAATTGTGGGCAACCTATATCTTTGGAAGTCATGCCCGGTGATGGTTGACAAATTGAACCGTAGCGCACACTTTCTTCTCTACACCAAACCACTAAAAATAAATTACTCATTTTCTTAAACAACATCCTATCTGGAAGAAGTTTTCAATGATCACACGATAAGAGGATTGATAGTGGGCTCCAAACTAGTCTCTCTATTTAATTATTATCTCATAGAAGGGACTGCCTCACCAAAACTTACTTGAACCTATCCTTAGTTGTTGGATTTTCATAGGGCACCTTTATCAAAAAAAAAAACTCTACTCTATCCACAAGTCAATCTTAAATGACATAATCTAGAACATAAAATCCACCACATAGGATTTCGTGTTTGCTAGTTTTTTCTTGATATGTGTTTTGAGGTGTAAGTTTAATTTTTTCATTTTTCTCTCCCTTCAAAATCCATAATCATAGTTGGTGTATTCTAAATCTTTCTGAGTGTGTTAGTGTCAATCATTTCCATACTTAGGTTTTGGGTTGGTCTTTTATTTGATCTAAATCACCAAATTCATTTTTTCCATCTTTTCACAAATTTCATAGTGATTGGTGTCGGTCCAAGTGACCATCATCAGTTTACTCATCTAATTTTCATCAATTTCTTCGATTTGTTGTTGGTTTCCTATTGTTTTGTTCATTTTAACCAAAGTAGCATTCATCAAATTTTTTTCTTTTTAGGGTTTCCTAAGTTACTTCACCATATCTCTGTGTCTTTAAAGTCACTATCAAAATCCAGATTTGCTTCATTTTTATCATTTATTGCCACATTTACAAATCCTTTTATTTTCCATAGTAATCGGTATTGGTCCTTTGACCGGCATCGGTTACCCTCTCACATGACATCGGTTACCCAAATTCTATCAGTCTCTATGTTTTAATTTTTCAATAAAAACAATGCCCAGTTGTCACCTTCTGGAACCATTTTCTCCATTCCTTTTGTACTCCTGTGTCATTTATGGAGCTCAAATTACCAAGTATACTATAAGTCACATGATTTTGACTCATAGCCAAGCCAATGCCCTCATGTTCCATGCTTTCCTTTAGCCACTCCCTTCTATCCCATCGTTGCCTACCATTTTATCACATATGGATCATAGTAAGCCTATTACCATTGAGACTGTGGCATTGAGGAGTTCACAAGACTCCTTGATCAAAACCCCACTTCTTTACAATATTATTCATCCCATTCATCCACCTGGGATTCATCGGGAAGCTTGTATAAGACATGCCGTGTCCATTCCTCCTACCCTTGCACCCACTTCTACATCAGCTACTACTAGCTCAGCCTTACCCTCTTCCACCTTACCCCTTTTGGTGTCCTAACTTAACCCTACATCATCGATATTTGATGCACCTACAACATTTTTCATGCCTTTAATGTCGATTATTCATGTGATGTCAACCATTCCTTTATCAAATGCCTTTTGAGTGTAGGCCTATCTTCACCTACCACCTCGATATACCTAATATATGTCGAGTCACCCATGATGTCGAATCCCATACTCCCTTCCAAAACATTATCCTCTCCATCCCGTAGTCTCTTCCTCTAATTGCTATGAGAGTCATTACATCCACTCCACCTACCTACACTTATCACCAACACCCCCTATTTCATTTATTGCTTATTCACGATACTTTCCACCTGCATCTATTCCTCCCTCACAATTTTCATACTCGGCACCACCACATATTGGGATGCCGCCTATGTCATACCTTCATCATCAACCCGTTATCATCACAACCTACTAATGATCTTATCAAAATTATGATGGATAAGATAACGACATTAGAAGCATTGGTCTCGACTCACAAAACTCTTTGACATATAATGAGATTTGCAATGAGCCCATTCACCCATCCATTCCGATTCGTCATACCCTACACATTGGGAAATGCCTAAATTCAATCAATTTAACAGCAAAGAAGACCCGTAACAACACTTGTAGTATTTTAAACATGGGTGTTATCTGATCACTCATGATGATGCTTTGATCTTGCGAACACTCCCAGGTGTCCTTGACAAGACTTGGGTTGGATTGGTATAGATCTCTACCTAGGCACTCCATTTTCTCATTCAACCAAGTAGCTTAAGATTTCCTAGACCTTTTTCTATCAACATTATAAAGAAATTCACCATGAAGATGTTGTATTTGACACACGCCAATACAAAGACAAATCTATCATAGATTTTTTGATTTCTAGATGGTATTTCTTAATTTACGAAAGGTGCCTTAATGTATAGTCTTTCTTCTTCATCATCCGCTTCTTAAGTGAATTATCCATTTCATCATCATCTTTTTCTCTCCATGAATGTCTCGGTGTTGGGTGTTGAATTTGGCATATTATGTTTCATCTACCTTCACATTTTTTCTTTCAACAATCTTCTACAACCTTTTTTGTAGCTTTTGTAATCCACACCGATGTTGAATAACCAAGGAATATACCTTCATCACACCTGGAGTCAAATTTTCCCAAGTTGTCTTCATCTCTTTTGATATAGCATTTTCTACCAAAGACTCTTATGTGTTTTACATTTTCTAGTCTCTTCTTCCATAGTTCATAGGGAGTTTTGTCACTATTTATTCTTAGTTGAGCTCTATTCAAAATATAGACCGCGGTGTAAACTACTTCACTCCAATACCTGTATGAGAGTTTAGATTCATTTAGCATGGTTCTTGCCATTTCCTGCACAATCTTGTTCTTCCTCTCAATAACCCCATTTTGTTGAGGTGTCCTTACGGCTGAGAATTTTATTCTAATTCCATGTTCTTCAAAAAATTCATAAAACTCATTGGACCAAAATTCTCTCGCCTCTATCTGATCTTAGGCATTTGATCTTTTTGTTCTTCTCATTCTCTACCAGTGCCTTGAATTTCTTGAATCTATCTAAAGCTTCTGATTTTTGTTTTAAACATGCTACCCATGTCATCCTAGTGTAATCATCTATTAGAAGCATAAAATATACCTCACCATTTATACCCGAGTTTGGTGGGTCCGTAGATATATATGAATTAACTCTAGAAGTATGGTTGTAGAATATTATTTTGATTTGAATGATCTTCTTTTTTTTTTCCATGTAAACAAGCATTGCATAGAGTATCCATGGGTTTCACAATATTTGGCATATTTTTGACACATCCTTTTGTACTCAATTTTACCATATTTTCAAAACTCATATGCCCTAATCTCCTGTGCCACAACCAGTTGTAATCAATCTTACTTGTGAAGCATTTTTCATTTTTATCTCATTGAGAACATACATGTTGTTATTTATTTGCTTGGATTTTGCAACTCTCTTTCCTATCCTTCCATTGATAATATCATAGCCTTTGTCATGGAATATAACATGGTATCCCCTTTTACACATTTGACTTACACTCAGTAGATTGTGTTTAAGACCTTCAACATATAAAAAATTTCAGTTATGGTTTTTCCATTATCTAAACTCAAAGTTCCTTTCCCAACTATGTTTGTTGAGTTGTTATCACCAAATCTCACAACACCTGATGCATTATTAGAAAAAGTAACGAACTTACTTATGTCACCTTTAATATGGCTTGAGCATCCACTATATAGATACCGGATTTTATCTTCATTTTTTTAGATGAAATGTAGTTTGTACTATTGAGCACAACTCTTTTATGTTGTTCTCGTATTTCTTTGAAATGTATACCCACTTCTTTTGCTTAGGTGGATCTTGTTTTTTTGTTGAAACCACATGAATCTTCTTCGATAATGGTGATGGACATCATTGTAGCTCAATCTAGTGTAAGATGGGCCAAAGTTTCTTCTATAGCCTCTAGAGAATTTTCTACACTTAGTAACCTTATGTCCAAACTAATTACATGAATAATCAGTAACCATAAAATGAGTGTGTGTACCTCATAACATAGGTGATTCTAAGAGAAGTCCTTCTTTTTGAGGAATTGATAACTTCCCTGTTTGTGGTGGATGAGGTGCTAGCAGTTGATGCAGTCTTGTTTTCTTCATTCTTTACAAGCTCCTTTTCTTTACTTTCTTCTTTGAAACCAATTCCAAACTTGTCATTTGCATCACGTTGGCTACTCAGTATATTAGTCAAAACACTTGAGCTCTTTTCAAGTTTTTCATACACCTTTAGCTTGCTTCTCATTTGTTCCATCTTAGCTTTTAGTTTCTCCAGTTTTGAGTTCAGCTTTGTGCACTCATCCTCCTTTGATTTGTAGGAGTTTGAAATATTTTCAAGCTGTGTTTCCAATTCCTTGAGCTCATTAGCCTCTTATTCTTCTCTTTGAGATTGTATTCCTTAAAAGATGCAAATTTGTTCTTCATAATCCTTTAATGTGCATCTCAACTTCTAATTATTTTTCCTACACAATCTCAACTCTTCAAGAGCACACACTAGTTTAGCCTCAAGATTCACTTCAGCTTCTTCTTCATCAGAGTCTACATAGTCAGCTACATTCTTCCCTTTGGAGCTGCACTCTTCAGATGCATCCATGGCCATAAATAGACATTCAGACTGATCTTCATCATGTTCATTCTCAAAGCTCCTGGGTTGCTAGAATAAGAATCACTTGATTCTTCTTCGAATAGAAGTCAATTTTATTTTTAAAGTTCTTCTTGATATTTTTCTTCTTGTAACCAATTTATTGGACTGCTATCTTCTTCATGTTTAGGATGTGATTCTTTATTTTAATTTGGACATTTTATGAGAAAAATTACCTATTTTTTTCGCATGAAAAACATTTGAAAGGAAGTTTTCCTTTATAGTTACCTGAGCCTCTTTTTAGTTTTCTTATAAACAATTGCTTCATATTTTCATCATACAAATCACCTTTGAAGTTGATTCTTCTTCTTCTTATTAGTATTATCCTTTCTTGGACCGAGTTTCTTTCTTGACCTTAAATGCTACTTATTTCTTGGTAGTTTTGGATCCAACAATCCTCATCTCGTATGCTGATAGAGTGCTCTACAGTTCATCCATCGTGAGAGTATTCATGTCTTTAGCTTCCTATATGGTTGAAACCTTTGAATCATACTTTCAGATAGGAATCTTAGATATTTCTTAAAAACGAATGATTCTTCTTGCTTTTCAACTAGTCCTCTGATCATGTTTATAACTTCATCTATTCTCTGCATGTAGTCGCTATACTCTCATCATCATTCATCTTCAAATTTTTGAACTAAGCTTTATAGGTCTGCAACTTTTCTAGCTTGACATTTTCATCACCTTCATAAATACTCTGTAGTTTGGTCCATATCTCTTTTGTTTTTGTGTAATGCATAACTTTAACAAATTATTTTTAGTCAGTCATATAGAATAGTGTTCATTATTCTTGAGTTGCATTCATATATTGCCTTATCTACTCAAGAAGTTATTGGTGTAGCTGGAGAGTTGTATCCTTTCTAAATGAATTCCTAGATATCAAAACAAAACAACATCAAGTATGTTTTTAACCTTATTCTCCAAGATGCATAATGTGTTCCAGTGAAGAGAGATGATCTTGACAACAACAAAATACATTGTGCCTAAGTTACTACTAGGTTTGTGATAAGTGTATCCCTGAAGATGTTAAATTTCTACTATAAGGACGTTGCTATGATACCAATTGTTAGAGATCACAAGCATTGAGAAGGGGGGGTGAATCAATGCAGATTAGAAATTTTTATTTTAATGCCAAATTTAAATCCTTTAATGATGTGTGACTTTAAACTATGAGCAGTCAATCAAACATATGCCATGCTAGAATAATAAAATGCATAAATATTAACATGGGAAACCATTTCGGGAGAAAAACCCACCAAAAATATTGCTTATATTACACAAAGAAAGGACTTGCAAGAATATTACACATCCTACAAGATTTTTAGTTGAGTGCCCACTCAACCTACAAAGCACCTACTCGAAGAATTTTTGAGCACCCACTTGCAAGGAGCACCGACCCCTAATATAATTAGCTACAACTGATATTTTGTAGGCACTAAACCATAAGGAGGCTACAACCCCCTGAAAATGATAAGCTATAACTTAGACTTGATTTACATGTAAATTTTGATCATCTAGTTATAAAAATTGCTTGTACAATGGATTATGATCACCTTTCTGTATCGGTATGTGTTCTTATTTTCACTCTCTTCTGCTCATCTGAATCAATCCCTTTTTCTCATTCAATATTCCACCTTGATGCCATTCTCATATGATAAATCAATGTTTCATCGATCTTCTCTCCTCTTTCCTCTCTCTTTTCTTCTATGGCTCTTTCTCAGCTTGATTGCATCGTATTATCTCTCTTGAACAAATCTTCCTTAGCTCGAATACTTCTTTTCTTACTTTAGCAACACCAAAAAATGGCTCCAAGCTCAAACTATATTCCATAATCAACCCATTCCTTTCCTTTGATTTGTGTGTCGTGTATCTTCCTTTCTTTGCCTGAGAATTTAGACTATTAAATGCATACAACTAACTCTAGATTTTGTTTCTTCTATATTCAACTTGATTACACCATTTTCCATGCATGTGCAAGAGAAATTTATTAGCTGTGCTAAAAATAGATTTTCCCATCTTTTTAGAATTTGCAACATGACCTAGATGAGCGAGCCATTTTCTTCTTCAATATTTTATTTCTCCTTGAAACTCAGATTCTCATAGAAAATTTCAACTATATTTTCCCAAGGTCAATAAACATTAAATGTTGGCAGCTAGAACAATAGTTTTCTTTGTTCTTTGTGGAGATCAAGTCATATACTTAGCCACAATCACTTGACAATCAAATCACCATTGATTTTGGTGAACCAACTCTCACTTGTCCAAGTTTGAATCAATTTGATTGCCTTCGACCCTTGTCCAGTCCATATTCTATCATTTCATAGCTTTCCTTGGCTCCTCTGACTTTCTTCTTTGTATCGTGGCACTTGCCTTTGTTCAACAACATTTCTCCTTCCTCAGTAGATTTTTAGTTATCCACGACTCTTCTATGCTTCTCGTGGATTTTCTAATGTCTCTTGTTCAACGTCCTTGTCCAACTCCTTTCTATGGCTTCTTTCTTCAGACGTGACTCTATTCATTTACTTGTGACTTTTATAGTCTCCGATGGTTTCCAGATTATTTGAGCTTTTCCTTTTATGCACAACTTTTCTTTTGACTTCCTTATACTATCAACTTTTCCTTTATCTAAATTTCTCTTCCTTTACATCCATGGCTTCATTAATTTCATTCATGGATTGTCCCTTAACTCTTTCTGCTTCAGTGGCTTCATCCTTTTACATGCGGCACTTACTAAGCTTCTGCGACTTCTTCTAGAGCTTCGCAACTTCATGCATAATTTAGAGGCTACCTTTAGTATTTGGAGGATATCTCCTTATGTCTGTAGTTAGCACAAAAATTACTAAGTCCCTTATAAATTATCCTTAATTATTTTGAAGGATTTTTGATTTGACACTACCAATCAACCTTCATCTTCATCACATGCTCACTTTACCAATTGACTTCTTTTTCCATCAATGCAAATTGACATCAAATAATCCATCTTGACATCAATGAAAACACATATCATGCTGAAAAAGGTCCAAAAATAATGACATACTAAGTATCTAACTAGCATAGGAAATAAAGTGCAACATATAAATAGTATAACATGACAAGAGTAAAGATAACCAAGATGTGCAGATGTTGTGTTAAAGTGATAATATGTTGCATTATGCAAGATGTGTATATGAGGGGATCCATGTTTCCCCTAATAGATGTGTTTGATGTGAGGTTCATTTAATAATTTTGCACTCATGAGTCAAGTATGAGCTGTAAAACAAGAGTGTGTCATTGGGTAGTAAGGTAGAGTATGTAGTAACACCATTGTGTTGTATAGATAGGAAGAAGTAATGGTATAAGAAGAAACTGATTATGGTGGGAAGTTTTATGTGACAATATTGTGTATGTCAAGAGTTCTTTGGAAAACATTTGTGATCATTGTGAGAAAGAATAGCCAGATTATGTATAGTGAATGAGAGGATGTATACCATATATATTGTAAGACCTAAATTTTAATGCTTCTAATTAAAGGAATTTTATTTATTTATTTCAGTAAACTAACCTATGCCTTAAATGATTTAAATACCTAAAATTTAAATCCAACATTAATATAAATTCAATTCATCAAATAACAATCAAGAATCCATGTGTAGCTATATGGGTTAATTAGATCTACCCAATCCCCATAATTTACTATTATGAGTGTGTATACGAGGTATACAATTTGGTTACCTTCCTCAGAATTGATATTCAAGTGATGGTTTCTAAGTGTCTACCTAGAACTGAGTTAATTAAATTCCTTCGACATCCCACACCTTTAATTAGAACTTGGTGAACTCGATAGTGTAATCAACAACTTACACTACTTCGGACAAAGTTTTAGATACATGTTTACCATGCTCAATTTCATGACTACACAATCATCATTAGAAACTTTCACTTCACCATATCACTTGTTTAGTTATCATAATCAAATCAATTAGTAAAATCACTTTAAGTACAATTTATGCTCAAAGTACAAGACCTGTTTAACATGTGCAAAGGAGAACATATCGTGCTAACTTAAGTTGTTTATGAGAGAGAAATGCTTACATGATGAATTGCGTCATCACGCAATCACTTCCTTTTTCATAGCCAACATAACTCAAGTATCAAGGTGGCTCATTTGTACTATTGATCAAATCCCATAACTCATTGTAACACTATTCTTCTTCCGATATGACAATCATAATAAAGGGACCTTAAAAGGACAACTTAAGATACATGTTATTAGGTAGTATCAACTTAATGACTTGCATCATTAATGAATACTACAGTATAGCAGCCATCCAAAGTTGGCATGTAGATTACAAATCATTAGGAACATCATAACCCAATGTCCTAATTATTTAAAGTTGAATTAGTTTACGACGGGTTTTCCTCTTCACATCACGGCGAGAAATTTATTGCATCTAATTAAGTCCCTAATGTTCATAAGTTTAGATACCATGATAGATTATGTTCATCTTAACAAGTAATTAATTATGTCTAATATACATCTTAAATGAAATTTAGGATAGCTTGTTGCATTATCGTCACAATCTTCTAATTGTCCTAACAATGATAAAATTTAAGATAGATTGTTGCGTTATCATCACAATATTCTAATTTTCCCTGACGACATTTGTCGTAATTTTTATTCCAAATGAAATTACATTTATTTGTACATAACCATTATAAAATTTTATCGAGCGTCATATTGTATTTGATCCAGGATATAGTTTAACCCCAAATAATCAATAATATATTTAAAAGATATTACTTAAAATATTAATGCCTTTTAATAAAGTAATAATTCATCTATGACATATGACTCTTATCAACATCATTACGGCACAATATTTATCATAAGTACTTATCAACTTTATTAATATCAACTTGATAAATATTACTTGACAATAATACTAGTATAGATAGAATATACCAAATGATACATTAATCAAATCAAGCTTATTTGCCTTTCAATTCAAGTAAAACATTGAAGTACAATTTCTCTTTACAATATTGTCATTCTTTTATTACCATGACATCATCAAAATCAATCACCCTTCAGATAAATAAATCATGCAAAATGTTTATAAAACATCTGTTAAGGAATATCTTATTTTCTCCCATATGCAAAAATAGTAAAAGTGGTTAGTTTGAATGATATGACATGATAAGTTATCCTCATCCTCTTCAAAGTTTAATTTTATATAATACTCAAATGAATAAATTTCAGAACCAACATAGTCTAAATAATAAACTAATATGATGAAGATAATGTAATAATTTTTTTCTCATACTTTTTCATTGCCCACTCAACCTACAAAGCACCTACTCGAAATTTTTTTGAGCACCCACTTATAAGGATCACGACCCCTAATATAATTAGCTACAAATGATATTTTGTAGACACCAACCCAAGAGGAGGCTAAAATTCTCTCGAAAATGATAAGCTACACTTTTGACTTGATTTACATATAAATTTGTATCATCTAATTATAACAATTGCTTGTATAATGGCTTATGATCACCTTTCGTATCGGTTTGTGTTCTTCTTTTTACTCTCTTCTGCTCATCTGAATCGATCCCTTTTTCTCATTCACTCTTCCTCCTTGATGTCATTCTCATATGATAAATCAATGTTTCATCGGTATTCTCTCCTCTTTCCTCTCTCTTTTCTTCTATGGCTCTTTCTCAGCTTGATTACATCATATTATCTCTCTTGAACAACTCTTCCTTATCTCAAATACTTCTTTTCTTACTTGAGAAACACCAAAAATGGCTCCAAGTTCAAACTATATTCTAAATTGACCCATTCCTTTCCTTTGATTTGTGTGTCATGTATCTTCCTACTCTGTTACCTAAGAATTCAGACTATTAAATGCATACAACTAACTCTAGATTTTGTTTCTTCTATATTTGACTTGATTACACCATTTTCCATGCATGTGCAAGAGAAATTTATTAGCTGTGCCTAAAAATAGATTTTCCCATCTTTTTAGAATTTGCAACATCTAGATGAGCGAGCCATTTTCTTCTTCAATATTTTATTTCTCCTTGAAACTCAGATTCTCATAGAAAATTTCAACTATATTTCCCCAAGGTCAATAAGCATTAAATGCTGGTAGCTAGAATAGTAGTTTTCTTTGTTCTTCATGGAGATCAAGTCGTATACTTAGCCACAATCACCTGACAATCAAATCACCATCGATTTTGGAGAACCAACTCTCACTTGTCCATGTTTGAATCAATTTTATTGCCTTTGACCCTTTTCTAGTCCATATTCTATAATTTCACGGCTTTCCTTGGCTCCTTTGACTTTCTTCTTTCTATCGCAGAACTTTCATTTGTTCAACAACAATTCTCCTTCCTGGATTTTTAGTTATCCATGGCTCTTCTATGCTTCTCGTGGATTTCCTAATGTCTCTTGGTCAATGTCCTTGTCCAACTCCTTTCTGTGGCTTCATTCTTTGTATGTGACTCTATTCAGTTTACTTGCAACTTTTATAGTCTCGATGGTTTCACATAGTTATTTGTAGCTTTTCCTTTTATGCACAACTTTTCTTTTGACTTCCTTATACTAGCGGCTTTGCCTTTACCTACATTACTCTTCCTTTACATCCATGGCTTTATCAATTTCATTCGCGGATTGTCCCTTAACTCCTTCTACTTCAGTGGCTTCATCCTTTTACTTGTGGCACTTACTAAGCTTTTGTGACTTCTTCTAGAGCTTCGACTTCAAGCCAAATTTAGAGGCTACCTTTAGTATTTGGAGGATATCTCCTTATGTCCATAGTTAGTGCAAAAATGACTAAGTCCCTTAGAACTTATCCTTAATTATCTGAAGGATTTTTAATCGACACTACTAATCAATGTTCATCTTTATCTTCATTTTTGATCTAAAACAAAGTGTAACATGTAAATAGAATAACATGACAAGTTTAAAGACAACCAATATGTGTAGATGTTATGTTAAAGTGATAATGTGTTACATTATACAAGATGTGTATATGAGGGGATCCATGTTTCCCTAATAGATGTGTTTGATGTGAGGTTCATTTAAGAATTTCGCACTCATGAGTCAAGTATGAACTGTAAAACAAGAGTGTGTCATTGGGTAGTAAGGTAGAGTATGTAGTAACACCATTGTGTTGGATAGATAGGAAGAAGTAATGGTATAAGAAGAAACTGATTATGGTGGGAAGTTTTATGCGACAATATTGTGTATGTCAAGAGTTGCTGGAAAACATTTGTGATCATTGTGAGAAAGAATAGCGAGAGTATGTATAGTGAATGAGAGGATGTATACCATATATATTGTAACACCTACTTTTTAATGCTTCTAATTAAAGGAATTTTTTTATTTATTTCCCAAACTAACTTATGCCTTCAATGATTTAAATACCTAACATTTAAATCCAACATCAATATAAATTCAATCCATCTAATAACAATCAAGAAACCATGTGCAGTTGTATGGGTCAATTAGATCTACCCGATCCCCATAATTTACTCTTACAAGTGTGTATACAAGGTATACAATTTGGTTACCTTCCTCAGAATTGATAATCAAGTGATGGTTTCTAAGTGTCTACCTAGAACTGATTGAATCAAATTCCTTCTGACATCCCATACCTTTAATTAGAACTTGGTGAACTCAATAGTGTAATCAAAAACTTACAGTACTTCAGCCAAAGTTTTAGAGACATGTTTACCATGCTCAGTTTTGTGACTACACAATCATCATTAGAAACTTTCACTTCACCATATCACTTGTTCAGTTATTAGAATTGAATCAATTAGTCAAGTCACTTTAAGTACAATTTATGCTCAAAGTACACGCCCTATTTAACATGTGCAAAGGAGAACATTTGTGCCAACTTAAGTTGTCTATAAGAGATTAAATGCTTACATGATGACTTGTGTCATTACGCAACCACTTCCTTTTCCATAGCCATCATAACTTGGTATCAAGATGGCTCATTCATACTGGTTGATAAACTCCCCGCAACTCATTATAACACTATTCTTCTTTGATATGACAATCATAATAAAGGGACCTTGAAAGGACAACTTAAGATACTGTTATCGGTAGTAACTTAATGACTTGCATCATTAATGACTACTACATTATAGCAGCCATCCAAAGTTGGCATATAGATTACAAAGCATTAGGAACATCATACCCCAAGGGCCTAATTATTTAAAGTCGAATCATTTTATGAGAGGTTTTCCTACTATCGCAAATGAGAAATTCATCGCATCTAATTAAGTCCCTAATGTTCATAAGTTTAGATAACGTGATAGATTATGTTCATCTTAACAAGTAATTAATTATGTCCAATATACATCTTAAATGAAATTTAAGATAGCTTGTTGCGTTATCGTCATAATCTTCTAATTTTCCCTAATGATAATGAAATTGAAGATAGCTTGTTGCGTTATTGTCACAATATTCTAATAATCAATAATATAAAAGTTTATCAAATGTCATAGTGTATTTGATCCAAATATATTTTAACCCCAAATAATCAATAATATATTTAAAAAGATATTAATTAAAATATTAATGCCATTCAACAGTAATAATTCATCTATCACATACGACTCTTATCAACATCATTACGACACAATATTTATCATAAGTACTTATCAACTTTATTAATATCAACTTGATAAATATTACTTGACAATAATACAAGTATAAATAGAATATACCAAATGATACATTAATCAAATCAAGCTTATTCACCTTTCAATTCAAGTAAAGAATTGAAGTACAATTTCACTTTACAATATTGTCATTCTTTTATTACCACGACATCATCAAAATCAATCATCATTTATTTAAATAAATCATGCAAAATGTTTATAAAACATACATTAAGGAATATCTTTTTTCTCCCATCTCGCAAAAATAGTAAAAGCGGTCGGTTCGAATGATATGACATGATAAGTTATCCTCATCCTCTTCAAAGTTTAATTTGATATTTAATACTCAAATGAATAAATTTCATAACTAACATAGTCTGAATAATAAACTAAGATGATGAAGCTAATGTAATAATTTTTTTCTCATACTTTTTCATTTTGTACTCAATAAGAAAACCCTCCTACTAAGTGGCATATCATCATACAAAAATAATTGTAATTCGTTGTTGTAAGTTTATAAATTTTTAAAAACAAGTACAAAAGTTTCCACTTAGAATCATATCTAACATAATTCATATTCCATTAAAAATTCTAACATTTCTACTAAGAAAGTAAGGACTAGAATTTGACTTCGCACAAGATTTTAATCCACACTAAGAATTTTAATTTTAATGCATACCGTCACCTTGACTTTAGGTATTATATTTACCTCAATTTAACTTCTTTATTTCCTTTTGCACGAAACAAATTACTTTTTATTTTTCATTTACAAAATATATCGACCCCTTAATCTTAATCAAAATAATAAAGGGTTTACAAACTATACTTTCTAGGTAATGAAAGAATAATGCCCTAAATTTTACCAATACAAAACAATAAAATTACCTTAATTAAATCGGGAAAACCTTTGAAAATTTGAAAAAAATCTCTTTAAACTATAATAACTCGATATCAATAACTTTAACAAACATAATAATAAATTTGTAATCCAAATCATATTACATCAACTGGTCATGATCCCAAAAAGGTAGTCAACAATAAAGTATTTGATTCACACATTATTCAAAGTGATAGAAAGAATGTGGTACAAAACTAATGAATACAACGTAATCCTTATTACCTTAATATTTTCAAACCCCCATTCAAGACGTTAATTTTATCAAATAGAAGATATACCATCATATCAAACCATTTTGGCATAGGCCCTTTTTGGAGTCCTTTAACGAAGCACGTTTTCCATATTATCCAAGAAAACTTTAATCATTTACGAAGCTGGAAAAGTAAACCATTTTGCATATAAATTTAGCACAAGGGTTTTTACAAAACTCAACAATATTTTTGAACCTTATCCCCTAATGGCTATGAGACCCAACTAATCCTTACTAGATAAGGTCAGCTCACAAAAAGGATCTCACAGTTGACATACGAATGTCGATGCCTAGAAATTGGGTTTACTAGCAAATTTTCCCTATCTGCCTTTACATAACAAAAATAGGGATCTAAATTTTATATTAGCTCAATCGTTTTCACATTAATATTTAATACCATGAACCAAATATTTTAACAATGAAGGAAGAAAACCAACCGGCTAACCATGCATAAGCCTCATGATAATTACATCTATTTGACCAGGATTATTTTCTTGCAATTTTCAAAGTTCATCAATATAACCTATGTTAATGCAGAGATATTTTCAAGCAAGTATTGCATAAAAAAAAACCTTAATAAGAAAAGGAAAATGATTCATGCCTATTTCAGATGACAAATATCTTCTCTTATATTTCCTCTAAACTTCCTCAACCGTATTCCCAAATCACTCGCTTCCAAAACTCCCCAACAAAGCCACCAAAACAAGAAAGAGTAATGGTGAAATAAAAAATACATTGAAATTAATATTTAACTCATTGCCATTAATAATTTCCTTTAAATATCAACAACAAATCAAAAATTGCATGCACAAGACTTCAAAAGCGGAGTTCAAAAAAGGAGGAACAAATGGTTTGAAAGGAAACCAACACAATAAAAATATAATTCCATGCAAGTAGGTAGCTTCCAGAGGAAGCTTGAGTTTCCTAGAAGCCTTTAATTACCATTAATTTTGAGAGATGCAACGTAGTGGCTTCGAAAATTTTCACCACCGTCACTATTTCCCTCAAAAATCTTTTAACAACTTAACTTAACTAATTTGCATGGGTCAAACTTTGGTCGATAAAAATCCCTTCTACCATATTGTTAAGGCTTGATCAAAGTCATAAAAGGCTTGTTATTGAATGGTTAGCCTAAGACAATAATTGATCAGTTTTAATTTCAATATCTTATAAAGCTTGGGTCATTTATCGACCAAGCTCATTAACCATTTGCAAAAATCATAAAAACATTAGTTTATTCATATCATCGAAGACCATGGTGATTATTTGCACCAATAATATGGTCTTTTGACCATTAACATAATCACAAAAACTTTTATAATGTTGACGTGGTCATTCCTCACTTGTAAAATTGATCAAACTTGAATCATTACAAGAGTGGTAATAAAATTTCCCAAATTTATAAGGGCTTAAAACATTATCAAGACAATAACACTAGTAAGGTTTGTGACCTTTTTCCTTCATGTTGCCACTAACAAATAATTTTGTTAAAGACGGAAACAAGTTAAGGTCAACATACTTTTATAAACTAGTCAATTGTATAACACCGTAATGATACAATATAATATCAAGTCAATTAAGTGTAAAGAAGACAAGTTTGTTCATCGACTATCATAGTCATAAAAAGTTCATCGTTATCATAATAAAAACCAACAATATTAATTATAACAAGTAAAAAAGTGTAAAAATGGATTATAATACAAGAAAAGCTTGAAAGTATGTTTCTTGTTCATATTATCATTCTATAGTAGAAATGAAATATTTTTAATATTCAAAGTACGTAGGATGAATTATGATACTTTGTAACTTGCATGATATAATGGAAAGTATTGATGCACTATTGTGTTTACAGAAACATACCGAAACTAGTCCCCATGTCCGTGAGTTTCTTGATATCGAAGTTCGTTTACTGACAAAACATAATGAGAAAAATGGGGGTGTGACATATATAAAGTAGTATGTATATCATGAAAAAAGGATCCATAAGTGAGCATGAGGACAAAAACATGTATGGAGTGGCATAGGATCAGAGAGGAAATCTGTTAGCATACATAGATGTAGCAAGGTGTCATAATAGTGTAGATAGATGTAGCTATAAATATTGACATAGAAGGATCATATTTGGGAACCCATTTGGGTTTGGTAATTACAAATGAGCATGTATCAGAATGTTGTGTAGTAAATTAAATAAAGCCTTGATTCTCAAATTTCTTGATTCTTTATTCTAAACCATAGAAATCATTATCATCATGTCCGTTGATTCTATGATAATTACAAAATGGGTTCACCACCTTTGTATTTTGAAATCCAATAAGGAGGGTAGTAATAATTAGGTGGAAAGGTGATTAACTAGTTATTAAGGAGTTTAGAGAGAATGTCATGTTTTGTAGCATTTTGATCAAACATGAGAGGTTAGTTTTATGGAAATAACTTGACCTCGCTTATATGAGAACATGTGGTAGACATGGAATCAAGATTAGTTATAGAAGAAGAATTAACATAGGCATGTGACACATCCTTGAGATGTTGGATTTTGACAATTGCGAGGGATGTAATTGTGGTTTCCATAGCTGAAAATTTATCTTGAAAAAAAAGGTGTAAATTTTGAAGTGAATCGAAGATGGATTGATTGTTTGTGTTATTAGGACTAATAAGGGGGTCAAAGATATGATTGAAAATTATAATTACTTGTCAACATGGAATATCACAAGGGAGGTACATTATATGTATGTCTTTTGAGAGATCATCTTTATAAACTGGGTGGTTTTAAAGTAATTGATACAAGGAGACTTGAGGAACTTAAGGGGCCATGATATGAAAGAAAAGATATTCATTAAATAAGATCCCTAAGAAGTGATCCAGAGGATAGGACTAAAGATGAAACCCTAAGAAGAACTATTGAGCATAGATGTATGATATGCAATAGATGGAAATATGAATCCGATGCAACTAGGGTTTGGAGTTAGGGAAAGACAAATATAATAGAATAGGAAAAATAAGGATTTGAGTGATCGATCGTGAGTTGGGATTCACCAAATTATTTAATCTAATTTGAAGTAAACCTTATTTTAGAGTAATTTGCTGCAATAAATTAAATTTGATGATTAAGTATAGTAATATGAAAACACTAAGGATTCAAGGATGAAAAACCCTAAGGTAATGATAGAGGGGGATAACTTAGCTAATTCTTTGCAAATTATGATTGGTCATGATGTATATCTTTGGAACAGGCTAAAAATAGTGTCACAAAGGCTCGATGAGGGTTTAAAACCCCAAGAATATACAAGGTAAAATCTCTCGCAAAAGAAGGACCGCTTCAGGCATAACTACTAATTTTGGTGTCTATGTCTTATCATATGCCCAAATTATGATCTATTTTGGGTCAGAATACCTTCGATGTTAGTTACTCTTTGTCACTCTTGTTTCACTTCTAGATCATTGATCACACCTATAACCTACAAAATAAATGATTTCCTGCACATTCAAGAAAAAACACATCAAATATAATAAAAAGATGTAGAATGGGGAATTGGAATGACCCGTTGGCATCCCAAAGAGTGAAGTTATGACCCAGACTACACTAAATCTCAAAATCCATTTGAATCTTGTGTGTGTGTGTGTATCCATGTCTCGTGTCATAGGTTTCCCTTGTGAAATTTGTATGATGATAGAGGGATGGATCTAAATAAACTTTGAACATGTAAAATTTGTGTGATGGAATATAATTAACTCCCATAGAGTGTATGAAGACCAACACATCCCTTGAACCTTGTATGAA
The DNA here is from genome assembly GCA_018340775.1 of Taxus wallichiana var. yunnanensis. Lineage (NCBI taxonomy): Eukaryota > Viridiplantae > Streptophyta > Pinopsida > Cupressales > Taxaceae > Taxus > Taxus wallichiana. Next base: position 300,827,195 of record CM031234.1, read on the forward strand.
TGTGTTAGATATGTACTTTGTAGTGCTCTTGTGAATTTGTGCAAGATTAGGTGGTGATAGATATTGTTTATAGTGTTTGGCCACTTATTTGAAAGAAGTAACTAAGAATATATATGATTTCCTTGTTTGTGTTTCTTAATTGAAAACTGAAAGGTTGACCCAAAGTATTAAAAGATGACCAAGAAGTGAGAGGGACCCAAAACAGTAAGAAGAAGAAAGAGAGGGACAAAAGGAACCATGAGGGACATGAGCACCTGTGCACTTCTATCCTAAATGGAGGCTATTTTTAAGGCCACCCAAATGTGAATCGACAAAGTTCCACAAGAACCTTAAGATGTGCAAATCCAAAATTATGGTTATTCAAACTCAGAAAAATTAAATTGAAAGAGATAAAGTAAACAAAAGGCCAAAAGGAGTTGTCAAACACTAGTTTTCTTGATTTGGAATCATTTATACATTATTATTCTTTGGGACCTAGAAATGTATCCAAGTACATAGATTTATGTATATAATTGGTTGAGTGTAGTGATAAAATCCAAAACACATATGCCAATGGATTTCATGGTTTCAAGTTGTGCATTGTTGCTTGCCAAAGTAGAAAACAAATGTTTTGTAGTGATTACTAACATAACACTAATCAACATGTAATGTGGATGTCCAAAAAGATGTCATTAGTAAAAGACCAAGTGTATCATGACCCTTCATTTCATTGCATGTGTCAGCCATAATAGGTTTCACTCCTGCTTTGAAATAAACAAGTTAAAAGACAATGTAAACAAATTAAAAATATACAAATATTTTAGTACTAAAAACCTAGAAAATATGTAAACCATCATTCCAACAATCTAGATGATTTTTATTCAACAGTCTCTTATGATTTAACATGAAAATAGATGAAATAAAAGGAAATGTAGAAGCTTCTAGACTAGTGTTGGACAATTGTAAAGCATATATGCCCGTTGGAATAGTTATTGATGTATGCTTTATTAAAAACCTTTCTATATTTGACTCATCCCAACATAGTTTGTAGAATGAGATTATGTTTGGTTTCTTGTTTATTTGGTATTGGAGGTTTGAATATGTTTAGTTGGCCTTTTTTTCCCAATGCTAAGTAAAATATGACATGCATCCATCAAGAAAAATTCACACCACACCTCATCCTTGTAGGTATTCCTAATTGGAAACTATGCTAGGTATATTTTATCTATTATTACCTCATTCCCTTTATTGAACCATGATATGGGATAAGGATAATGGTGCTTCTCAAGTTTCAGATTAAATTTATCAACCATCACAGTTGAGACCATATTTTCACAACTACCACCATAAATAATGATTTTACATACCTTCCCTCTAGAGGTGAATTTTTTCTAAAGATATTTATCCGTAACCAAGAATCACCATTGGCACCATCTTATTCTTCCTCCTTCCTTAGGATGATGACCATACTCTTTTCATGATGGTTTATCCCAAGTATAAAGAAACAACCATTTCATATTCTTCCTCGGCTTCAACTAGGTTCACTCGTGGATGTTTTGATTACCATCTATCATGTTTAGGATAGTGTAGATAATCAAAATCTTTGTACTCTTCTTCACCACATCGGTGAGAGGTAATACCTTTGGGAATATTTTAACCCCGACATCCACCATATATTATTCCTCTCTAAAACCAATACATCTTTAGTAGTTAGCAGATCCTTGAGTAGGTTCTTCTTTCCCTTCGCATTATAGAATACACCTTGAGGGAATAAAATCTACCTCTCCCTCTCATTGGATATAAAGATGGTCCTCCCTACTACTCATGTGATTTTATTCTTCTTTCAATAATAGTTGATAAGCATAATTAAGACTATGGTTGTGCCCAATTTTTGCCAAAAAATTACACAAACAATAACTTATCCCATGTGAGTAGTCAACAAATATTTAATCCCAATATAATATTTTTATATTGAATCATTGCGTGATCGATAGGCCGAGATTTTATAACATTCTTGGATCACCAAGAAATCTATGGAATCTTATTGGTCCTTTGGGCTCATTCGCATACATGTATTGGAGTTTTTTTTTTTTATGAATTTGATTAAATTCACCATGTACACACAGATTAATGTCCACTCCTCTTCTACGTTGTTTGAACCATGTTATAAATTTTGAATTGATTATAATCACAAACCCTATTGTTGTATCCTAGTTAGCACAGAAATAAAAGGTGCGGACATTAGAGATTCTATTGTGTTTTGGTTATTATTATCAATTTGACTGTTTGACCTCATATTGTGGACTTGAGGGGAAATTAAGGATTAGACATTTAGCTAGAATGGTTTCCTTGTTATAAATTGATTGTGATATCATCACTCTTTGATATTGTTTTGTTATATTTAATCTAACACTGTGACTGAACACATAGACATCATTGCACATTGTACATGTAAATAGTAATGGACGAATGATAGTAACACATTGTGATATGGAAATTGAAGGATAGACATATCTAATCGAACTGATTAAATTTTGATAGACTTTTAGTATGGAAGAAAATGATGTGTTGTCAGTTTAGATATATGTTGATATTTCGAATTATTTTCGTATTGATTTTTATTATGATGTTCAAAGTTATTTTGTGATTTCTTTGATATTGAAGAATGGGTGAAATGAGAACCAGTGAAATTATTTCTTAAACTAGGTGATTCAGTTGGTTTATGATCTTAGTTGAAAACTGATGTATGAGTAGAATCGAAATGTTGAAAATTGGAGTAATTATCGAATTACTTAGTCTTAGCAATAGTAGTTTTGACATTTGATGTTGAAATTGATATGTAGATATAAGAATTTTTATTATTTCGACATCACTAATATGGCCACGAGGCCAGAAAGGTATTGTGTGAATTTTGCAGGTAATTATTTCACAACAATAAACTACGGGGTAGGAGACCAACAACAAAGGAATGTGGGGTATTGGCAACTGGTCACCATAGCAACTTGTGTTATGTTGTGTGTGTCTTATTTTTGTTAGGGGTCCCCATGGGGGATAACCTCCAATTGTGACCAAGGGATTTTTGTGTTGTTCTTTTATTTTGTTTCCTTTAGTTAATTTTATTATGTGATTTTATAGTGATGGATTTCCTTTTATTAAGCATTTAATTTGTGTCTAGATTATTAAATTAATCATGTTACTAAACTAATCATGGATGGGACAAGAAGAAGTCATTTATTAGTTAGGTGATTCTTTGGTTTATGTGTTGTAGGTGATGTGTATGTGATCTTAAGTGTTGTACACTCTACATCTCCTTAGAAATTTGGACTTAGCCTTAAGTGTCAATTTTTGAGGCTTGTGGGACAAGTTAAACTTGTCCCACAAATCCTAATTTATTATACTAACCTCTACCTTAAGTGTTTTATAAGGTAAAAGGTGAGATTTGATTTGCACTTTCTTTCTTGTGTCTTAAATTTTGTCCTTTGGGGTGTGGGTTGAAGTGGTGTGTGTAAGAGGGTTGTCATACCTCTCAATCACCCATTTATTATGCCTTGGGGTTGAGGTTTGACTTGTGAGGTGGAGTTGAGGATGAGTGATGTGGCATCCTACATGGAGCCACCTCACCCTCCTCTTCCCTTTTCCTTTATATGCATGTTTAATTGTTGTTTTAGGGTTACTTACTCATTTTCCTTTTGGGAATGCTTGTAATTTTGGAGAGCTTGCTTGAGAATGGTGTTTGAGCTTGGAATGGATGGTGCTTGGTTAGGATTTTGGAGGGCTTGGAACTTTTTGTGCTTGATCCTCTTCATTTGGAAGGTATATCTTCACTCTTGTAATACTTTATAATTTTGGTTGTGCTCATATGTGTAGTTGATGTTTGTTATATTGGTTATGATTGTGGGAAATAGATTTGATCCTTAGGTTGTGGGAGAAATGGAAATGGGGTAAAACTTGAGGGAGGCATAAGAGAAATGTTATTAGGATTTTAGGAGGAGTTGGATTGGGATGTCCACCTTGTTGATAAATATGTTTTGTATTTATCTTGTTATTTTCTTGAGGGAGGCATAAGAGTGAGGGAGGCATAAGAGTGGGTTGATTTCTTGAGGGAGGCATAAGAGTGGTGTATCTTCTTGGAGGGAGGCATAAGAGTGTTTTGTGTATTGTGATGGAGTTTTTAGAGGCTCTTATGTGGACACCCAAGCCCTTGGGAGGCATAAGAAGAACCCCATGTTCCTTTCTCCTCCATGGCTTTAGTATGAAGCCTTTGTGTTTGATATTTTTGTTTTGTTGTAAATTTGGTATTGTGTTATCTCATTGATTGTCTTTATTGAATGTGTATGTGGAAGCCATTTTTTTGAGTTGTCATGGTTGTCTAAATAGCCCTCATTGCTTCTCTCCCTCATTGGATATTTTGGTTGGGTGGAGAGTGTTGCCTACTCCCCCATTTTGTTGTGTGTATGGCTTGATGAGATGGTGGAGCTCAATAGAAGAAGTGCTCATGTTGGGAAAAGGAATGTGGAGTTGAAATTTGATCTATTATGGCTTTACAACTTGTATATTTTACCAACACTAAATTGGATGTAATCTTACCTATTGGCTAGATTCTTGTAAATGGTTTATTATGGCTTGCATTATTTTATCAAAATGGGAACCTTGTAACTACTTTGAAATGCAAATAAAGATCCTTTAAATATGAATGTTATCCAAGTTGAATGAAAAGGGAGTGTTGATCATTTTGGCATTATTGGAAATTGTGTTTGAATGAGATAAATTTCATTTAGGTATGTGCTATTACCCTCCTATTCAAATGATGTACAAAAAAAAGATGAGTAAAATTAATTTTTGCGATATAATTCTCCCTTGTTGCAATGAAATTGTCACCCTAAAATTCCCCTCTTGTGGAAAACAAATTTGCAGTTCCCAAGTGTTGGTACTCAGTTTTTAATCCCACCAATTCCATTTAAAATTCCTCGAGTCTCTATGCATTTTGAAACATTTTTCTATCTCATTTCATAGATGTGTGGAATTTATCAATTTTTACGGTTGTGGACCACGTCAAGCCTTATTTTCCTTGCATTTATCTTTCTGCAGAAAAAATATTTGATTTGGGCATAAATGGTAGAGTTTTTCCCCTTCATTTTATCTTTTACGGGCGTATCTTCCCTATCATTTTTTGCCCCAACATCCACAGTACGTGGACATCTCTAATTGGATGTGGCAAGATGGGTTCTTTTTGCAAACTTGTCATTTTTATTAATTTAGCAAAAGTGTCAAATTGGCCCTTGTGGCCCCAAAGGATCTTGATTGGCTGAAACAATCGGTGGCGGAAAGGCGGACCTTTTTGTGTTTTGAGGCATTATGGCGAAAGGTGTAAAATGTAAAAAGAATGCCTAAGGCCCGCAAAGGGACACGTGGCCATTTTTAAGTCAAAAACGGAGAGGTGGGTTGTCGGGACACTTTAGGAATTTTACCTTTGTTTCCAAAAGGGTGTAAAGTTATAAAGTGAAGCATAACCCCACTAATGCCTAGGTGAAGCCATGTGTTGATGCCTACGTTGAAAATTCAAAATTGGAGAGGCGGGTCATTAGAGCACTTTTGGAAATTTGGTTTTATTTCCAAAAGGGATTAAAGTTGTAAAATGAGCCATGACTCCACTCATGCCAAGGGATAAAGTCAAATGTTGATCCCGCATCAAAATTCAAAGTGCAAAGGTGGGTTGTCGGAGCGATTTGGGAATTTAGGTTTTATTTCCAAAAAGAGAATTAAAAGTTATAAAATGATCTACAACTCTGCTAGAGTTTTGAGCCCGCATCGAAAAGTCAAAGCGGAGAGGCGGGTTGTGAGAGAAATTTGAGTTTTTGATATTTTTATTGAAGAGAGTTAAAGTTATAAAAGTGATCCGTGACTTCATTGCCACACTGGTGAAGCCATGTGTTAGGCCTATATCAGAAGTGGGTGGGTGGCCAAAATGTTCTAAAGTGCCATTTCTCTATAAGGAACTAAATATAAAAGTTTTCCTTAGGCCCGCTTCATTTTAAATATTTTCCATGTGGATGAATCATATTTGAAGTTACAAAATAGGTTTAATGGCTACATTATAGAGCATCATTATTTTCTACCATTAATGCTTCTGTAAGAACCAAGAAACCGAATGTAACCATTTTTAAATATTATTTAATGGCTTCTCTACGCCATTGTTGAGGGTTGGATCTTGACATTCTTGAAATTGTAATAGATTGAAAATAATCAATACAAAAGTCTTTTCCCTTTCTTCCTCTGTAATTCTTTCTTTCCTTGTTCTAATTTATGAATCACCCATCTTTGCATGCCAAAAAAATTTGTGTTCTTGTTTATATGATTTTTGGAACTTTGTGTTTATGGAATTATATCCATATGAAAGTGAATGATTCTATTTTGCATCTCCTTGGCTCAATATGTATAAGGTTATACTCTTCTATCTATATTTTGTGAAAGTATTGTTATGTTCTTCCTCTCTCATCTTCTTAGTTCTTCTATTCTTTCGTATTGATGATCTTTTGGGCATGAAATGTTTCAAAGTATCAAGAATCCACACTTTGAAAGTTGTACATTTGTATATAAGTTTTGTTTCTTGCTTTCAATAAGGGAACCTATCCCATTAAAGAGGAGGGACTTGTTGTCCCCTGACTATGGTTTTGAAAGTACAATTTTAAAACCCAAAATTTTTTGGTGACTCTCTTTGGGGATTTCGTTTCAAACTTTTCCCTTTCTAAAGAATAAAATCAAGATCATTTTTGGTGCTGGCAACTCTACGGTATACACGTGGGAAGAAATCTCTTGAGGTAGAGGATTCCCATTTTCAACTGGAACAATATAACTTCTCTCTTCTTCCAGAAGAAGGAACTAAAGAACTCGTTCTACAAACACACCTTTGTTAAAGACAGAAATTCCAAGACTAGCATTCCTCAATAACAACTCAGTCCTAATCTTTTTGCTTTGATACTTGCTGGTGTTTGAGTTCCCCTTTGAGTCAATTTTTCCAAATATGGCAGCACCTTTTCCTTCGGGACAAGGGTTTAGGCCTCTTACTCTTCCTCAGCCATTGCATAAGTTACCTAGGGGTAAAGGGAACATTTTTCCTAAATTCCGAGGTGATGGGAAAGTACACTTAGATGAACACATTACATCCTTCATTATTTCATGTGGTATTCTTGGGGTTGAACATGAAGATGTCTTTGTAAGGATTTTTGTAGAGACATTGCAGGAGAATGCTGTTGATTGGTTATATCATCTTCTTGTTGGGTCAATCACTAATTGTGATACCATGACAACTCAGTTTGAGAAACATTTCAAACCTGTTAAAGATGTACATGCTCTTATAGCTCAAATCTCTCATATAAAGAAACATGCATTTGAGGCCATGAGAGAATTTGTGGCCAAATTCAACAAGCTCATTCATAAAATTCAACAGAACACTCATCCTGTAGATCAAATCCAAAAATGATTCTTCCTCAATGCACAGTTACCTGAAGTGAGTTATGCACTAAGGAGAGCTAACCTTGCAACTTTGGATGTTGATCAGTGTTTGGCTATCAATGATGAGGATGATTTAATCATGTCTAGTAAGTTGAAAAGAGAAGCTTCCAAGTATAAAGCATATTCTTCTTCCTCCTCCCCTTGAGCCAATTCCGATAAGTTTGCACAGAAGCTTATAAATGATCTCATTGTTATCAAGAAACAATAGGCTCAACATGCTCCTTACCAAAACATTCCAAGGAAGAATTTTTAGCCCAGGAACCATTTCCTTCTTCTCAGACTAGATTGGCTATTGAAGGCCCACCCATCAAGGTTCTAGTCAATGTAACTTGTGAAGTTCAAGAACCTGATGATGAGGAGTTTAATGAACTCTATGAAGAACTAGAAGAAGAGGTTGATGAAGAACTGGAAGGAGCTTGGTGGATCTCAATTTCATTTCCTTACCATTGAAGGTATGGATGATGAAGATGAATATGATGAAAGAGTAGTAGATATGAATAGTGAGTCATATGTTGTCATGACTTAGGAGAAAATGAATAGAAAAGAAAAAGTGGTGCAGCCTACTAAGAAATCCAAGGAGTTTCCTATAACTATTCCAGTGGTTGCAAGAAGAGGAGCTCCTATTCCCATTGCCTCCACATAAAAGGTGAGTAATGCTAATCCTCCTTCTTCTACTTCTTGTCCTTCAAATCCTAAAAATGATAAATCAAAAGTCTCTCATGTTCCTAGCAAGTGATGCCCCATCTACCTCTGGATATTTTGATATCATTGATCACCTCAAAAAGACCAAAATCCAAATTTCAGAGGTAGAGTTTTACCAAACCCATCCAAAAGCCTTTGCTAAAATGGTAAACTTTGTCAATTCCAAATCCAAAGCTTCATCCCATACTTCTAAAGGTATTTTTCCCACTCCCTCTTCCTCACCTCAACCAAGCCTTGTGGTTGCAGTCACTTCCCCTAATGAGAAAGTTGAACCATTCTATGTGACTCTCCTCATAGCTGGCCATAAACTTAGTAATTGTGTTATAGACTCAAGAGCATTAGACAATGTAATTCCTACAAAAGTAGCTCATGCTTTGGGCCTAAATCTAACACGTGCCTTTGGTTCCTACTATTCCATGGAGAGTAGAAAAGTGCCTTTGGTTGGGAGGATTAAAGATGCACAAGTAGCTTTTGCTACTTTTCTAGAGAAAAGGGTCTTAGCCACTATTTTGGTAGCTGATATTCCTCCCTCATATGGGATGTTGTTGAGTAGAAATTTCTGTAAGGAGGTAGGAGGTGAAATTTAGATGGATTGGTCACATGCTTTGATCTCGGTCAATGGAAAAATGAAGAAGTTGCTACCTGAGAAACAGACTAAATACATTGTGCAAAATATTGATGATCCAAAAGCATAGATACTCTATGCAGATATAGGGCATGGTAACTACATGATCATGTCACAAGATGAGGCAAAAATTCCTAAGGGAGTGATTCATGATCCTAATGGAATTTGGGCTTTGGAGTTTTATGGAAGCTACTCTTTAGCTGGTTCTAGGGCTGGTGTGGTGCTAACCTCTCAGAAGGGAACATTCATCCTTTTTCTTTCAATCTTTATTTTGAAAATACAAACAATACAACTGAATATGAGGCACTCATACTTGGATTGAACATGGAAAAAGAAATGGGAGTGAAGAATCTTTGTGCTCATGGAGATGCAGAGCTGATTGTGAAACAGGTAAGGGATCTTTACCAAGTCAAGAATAGGAGATTGAAACATTATAGAAATCTTGTCTGGGATTCCATTGAGTTTCTTGATGCTTTCTCCATTGAAGTTGTGCCAAGAGAAAGGAACACTAGAGATGATTCTCTAGCTATCTCAAGATATTTGATGATTCCTCACCCAAATTTCTCTCAGGAGAAATTTACCATTGAAATGATTCATAGGCCCAATGTACCAGATAATGCAAGCAATTGGCAGGTTTTCAATGATGATCAACACTTGCTCTCATTCTTGGAGCTTAAGGATAATTTTGATCAATTATATTTTGAAGGAAGTGAGACTTTACCTAGAGAGTGTGTATCCTCTAATGAAGGAGATATCAAGGAAGAGATGGATCAAGATGGCTGCATCAAATTGAAAGGTAACAAGATCCCTAAAGGGCTGGTGAGTTTGGAAGATCTATTTGATAAACATGATAGGTACATTAAGTCTAAAGCTTCCTAAGGAGCTTGGCAGTCTACTGAATGTGAAAAGGTTAATATTGGGAGTCTTGATGAACCCAAGATGGTGAACATTAGAAAATTTTGCACTCAAGAAGAGAAGAAGAAAGCATTAAATCTACTAAAAAGGTATGCTAATGTTATTTCCTATTCATATGATGATCTCAAGGTTTTTTAACCAAAGGAGATGCAACATTTTATCCCTTTGAAACCTGAGATCAAACCTTTCAAGTAGAAGCAAAGGTAATACAATCCTAAGGTTTTTGGCACTATTTTTCAAGAGATCTAGAAGTTACTAAAGGTAAAGATTATTTTCCCTATACATCATTCAACATGGATTGCCAACATTGTGCATGTTAGGAAGAAGAATGGTGAGATTCAATCTATGTGGATTTAAGGAATTTGAATCAGGCCTCTTTGAAAGATAACTATCCCCTCCCCATGATGGATCAATTTTTTCAAGCTGTCATAGGCTCTGAGATGTTGTCTATGCTTGATGGATTCTCTGGATACAATCAAGTGGAAGTCAATACCCCAGATCAACACAAAATTGCTTTTACTACTCCTTGGGGCACATTTTCTTACAATAGAATGCCTTTTTGTCTTATTAATGCAGGTTCCACCTTTCCGAGGGCAATGGAATTGGATTTTTTACGGTCTAAAGGGAAAATGTATTGTTATGTACCTTGATGATTTGACTGTTTTCTCCAAAACAAAGGCAGATCACTTTTAACATCTTGAAGCAGTCCTCCAAAAATGTAGAGAACATGGAGTTTCTCTCAATCCTAAGAAGTCTATATTTTATGTTACTTTGAAGGCAAGTTTTTGGGGCATATTGTCTCCAAAGAAGGAATCAAGATAGATCTAGAAAGAGTTCAAGAAATCCAGTAGATTCCTCTTCCCACAAGAAAAAAGGGTGTTCACTCTTTCTTTGGTAAGATAAACTTCCTGAGGAGATTCATTCCTGATTTTGTAGAACTGACTATGAGCATTTATCACATGATGAAAGGAAAAAAAATTTGGTTGGACTTCTGAAGGTAAAGAAGCATTTGAAGGTATCAAGAAAGCCATTGCTAAGACTCCCATCTTAGCATGTCCTGATTTCAAAAGGATTTTATCATCTATTGCTATGCTACAGAGAGTACCTTGGCTGTTGTGCTAACTCAGAGGAATTCTGAGGATCATGAACTTCCAATTTCATTCATGAGCTATGTTCTGAAATCTCATGAATTGAAATATACTATGATGGAGAAACATGCTTTTGTAGTGGTCAAAGTTGTTAAACATTTTTGTTTTTATATTCTTAATTCTCACTGTGTTGTGCTTATACCTGATACAACCATCAAGTCTATTCTTACACAACAGGAGTTTGGAACTAAGAGAGGAAATTGGGTAGCAAAATTCCAAGAATATGACCTTGATATCAAGTAGACTAAGTTAGTCGGGGTAAAGGCTTATGTGAGCTTATTCTTTGAAGGAGATGATGCAGAATCATCTAAAGAAGTAGTTGATGTTCCTATTGTCCTCTTCCTCGGTTCAACAAATGAATGGTATGTTGATATTGCACATTTTCTTACTTATGGAGAGTTTCCATCCCACTTGAGTGCCAAAGAAAAGAGAGTTATTAAGCTAAGGTCTGCATAGTATGTATTATGGGAGAATGCTTTGTTCAAGCGAGGCATAGATGGAAGATTCTTTAAATGTGTGGACAAAGAGCAACAAAAGAAGTTGTTCTCATCTTTTCATGATCAAGATTGTGGAGGGAATTTCTCTTCTACTATCACTACCCATAAAATCCTTTGTGTTGGGTACTATTGGCCTACATTATTCAGAGATGCATCAAAATGGGTAGGTAAGTGTGAAGCCTATCAGAATTTTGTTGGGAGACCTAAGTTGGCTGCTTTACCACTAAAACCAGTAGTGATTGATGAGCCTTTTCAACAATGGGGATTAGATTTCATTGGAACTCTTAATCCACCTTCCAGTGTTGGGCATACTCATGTGCTAACTGCTACATATTACTTCACAAAGTGGGTAGAGGCTATTCCAGTCAAAAGCACTACTTCTGAGGTGGTGTGTAATTTCATCAAAGAGAACATCTTGATAAGGTTTGGGTACCAAACAAGATTGTAATTGATAATGCTTCCAATTTTTCTTCTTCTGAGATGATGGATTTCTTCTATGGTTATGGAATCTCCCTTGCTCATTCTTTAGACTACTACCCCCAAGGGAATGGACAAGTAGAATCAACAAATAAGAATTTGGTAACCATCGTTCAAAAGCTTGTCAATGAATCTCAAAGGAATTGGCACAAGAAGCTCTATGATGCTCTCTAGGTAGATAGGATTACACCCAAAAGAGAAATTGGGATGTCTCCATTTCAAGTGGTGTATGGTGTTGAAGCTCAGCTGCTAGTAATAGTGGAATTTCCAGCCTTGCACTTAATGAAGGCTATTGAAGATACAAGTTTCACTAGTTCCTTGGACAAGAGGATCATGTATCTCTAGAAGCTGGATGAAGACAAGATGTAAGTTTTTGATAGAATCTCAACTCATCAATTAAAGGTGAAGGATTTTTTGACAAGAAGGCTAGACCCAAAGATTTTTAAGTGGGAGACATTGTTGTTGTGGGACAAAATATATGAACCTCGAGGAAGCCATGGTAAGTTTGATTCTCTTTGGCTTGGTACTTTCAAAATCAGACACTTTGCTAGAGAAAATTCTTTCTACTTGGATTATATGGATGAATCTTCTCTCCCACTTCCTTATAGTGGGAAATATTTGAAGTTATTCAAGTTCTAAATGATTAGGCAATCCTTACGTATATTGTGTACACTGTTTTGGTTTTTGGCCATTCTTTTGTGTTTTGTTTTTGGTCTTTAATTTTTGGTTTGTTTCCTTTCCGTGTGTGTTTTCTTCTATATTGGTTTTCCTTTGACTCTATTTTCCCAATGGATAAGGCATTGGTCTGATTTCCTAGAGTTTTTCTATGGTTCTTGATCTTGCCTCATTATTACGTCAAGTCACCCCGAGAAAGAGCCAGCTGTTATTGCCCTAAATTTCTCCTTTTGTGGAAAACAAATTTGCAAGTCCCAAGTGTTGGTACTTGGTTTTTAATCCCACCAGTTCCATTTAAAATTCCTCAGTCTGTGTGTTTTGAAACATTTTTCTATCTCCTTTCATGGATGTGTGGAATTTATCAATATTTTTCTATGGCTGTGGACCACGTCAAGCCTTGTTTTCCTTGCATTTATCTTTTTATAGAAAAAATATTTGATTCGGGCATGAATGGTGGAGTTTCCCCCTTCATTTTATCTTTTACGGGTATATCTTCCTGTCATTTTTTCCCCAACATCCATGGGTATGTGGACATCTCTAATTGGATGTAGTAGGATGGGTTCTTTTTGTGAACTTGTCATTTTTGTTATTTTTAGAAAAAGTGTCAAATTGGCCCTGTGGCCCCGAAGGATCCTGATTGGCTAAAACAAGTGGTGGCGGAAAGGTGGACCCTTTTTGTGTTTTGAAGCATTATGGCGAAAGGCGTAAAATGTAAAAAGAATGCCTAAGGCCTACAAAGGGACACATGGCCATTTTTAAATCAAAAAGTGGAGGGCAGGTTGTCGGGACACTTTAGGAATTTTACCTTTGTTTCCAAAAGGGCGTAAAGTTATAAAGTGAAGCGCAACCCCATTGCCATCCAGGTGAAGCCACATGTTGATGCCTACATTAAAAAGTAAAGAGCGGAGAGGTGGGTCATCAGAGCACTTTTGGAAATTTGGTTTTATTTCCAAAAGGGATTAAAGTTGTAAAATGAGCCGTGACTCCACTCATGCTAAGGGATAAAGTCAAATGTTGAGCCCGCATCAAAAGTTAAAGAATGAAGTTGGGAAATCGGAGTGATTTGGGAATTTAGGTTTATTTCCAAAAAGAGAGTTAAAAGTTATAAAATTATCCACGACTCCATTGGGGTTTTGAGCCCACGTTGAAAAGTCAAAGTGGAGAGGTGGGTCGGTGGAGAACTTTGAGTTTTTAAGCTTTTTGTTGAAGAGAGTTAAAGTTATAAAAGTGAGTCTGCGACTCTGTCACCACTCAGGTGAAGCCACGTGTTAGGCCTATATCAGAACTAGATGAATGGGCCAAAATGTTCCGAAGTGCCATTTCTCTAAAAGGAACAAAATATTAATGTTTTCCTCAAGCTCCCTTCAGTTTAAATATTTTCCACATGGAAAGCTCATATTTGAAGTTACAAAACGAGTTTAATGGTGACATTACAGAGCACCATTATTTGCCACCATTAACGCTTTCTACAAGAACCATGAAATTGAATGTAACCATTTTTGAAGATTATTTAATTGTGTTAATGGTTGGATCCTGGCATTCTTGAAATTGTAATAGATTCAAAAATAATCAATACAGAAGTATTTTCCCTTTCTTACTCTGCAATTCTTTCTTTCCTTGTTCAAATTTTTGAATCACCCATCTTTGCATGCCAAGAACTTTATGTTCTTGTTTATATGATTTCTGGAACTTTGTGTCTATAGAATTATATCCGTATGAAAGTGAATGATTCTATTATGCATCTCCCTAGCTCAATACGTATAAGGTTATACTCTGCTATCTATATTTCCTAAAAGTATTGTTATGTTCTTCCTCTCTCATCTTCTTAGTTTTTCTATTCTTTCATATTGATGATCTTTTGGGCATGAAAGGTTTCAAAGTATCAAAAATCCACACTTTGAAAGTTGTACATTTGTATATAAGTTTTTATGCTTGCTTTCAATAAGGGAACCTCTCCCATTAAAGAGGAGGGACTTTTTGTCCCCTCATTGTGTTTGTTAAAGTAAAGTTTTAAAACCCAACAAATGGACATTTCCCTAAGTAAATGAAAAAATCAAAATTAATTATACGCTCTTAGAGGTCATCTAAATGAAACATGAGTTTGAAATTTGTTAGGTTAAAACATGAAACACATTTTCATACAACTATAAACATCTCCATTTTACAAATTTACATATATTTAAACTATACACACAATCCCATTTGCCTATTCTCACTACAACTCTTCCTCTCTTTTTTCATGTATTTTTATGTAAAAACTTAGTAAATAAATAAATATATATTAGTAATATTTAATGGTTATATATTAATAATATACATTATTATTTTCAAATTTTAGAAAATCATTATCTAAACATTTCTTAATAAATATTAATCATTGAATGTTAATAAGTAATATTAATATATATAAATATTTATATATATTAATACTCTTATAATAATTAATACTATTATAAAAACTCAAACCCCCTTTGTTAATATGGTTGTGTGCTTTTGTTGGTTGTCAAATAGGACTTTACGAAGAGCAACAATCGAGGGGACAAGAAGTCCCTCCTATTTAATGGGAGAGGTTCCCTTATTCAGAACGAACCTATTTACAAATATACAAAACATGATTTTCTAGTTGAACTTGGATATTACGAAAGTGTTTTCTATAAAGATCATCAATTACTAATCCAGAGGATCCTCAAAGAGAAACACCGATCTAAGATATTCTCGAAAAATTGCAGTCATTTTTAAAGCGTGGGGAAAAATTATACGACTCGATGATAATATTTTTGCAGGAAACGGAGCTCGTTTGCAAAAGTTATAGCCCGCTGAAATTTTTGGGCAACTGGCGAATTTTGGAGTTTTTGTGCAGGTTGGACGTGTGCACGCTCGCCAAGTGTTGTGATCGTATTGCGACACGTGGACGAATTGTGTGACGTATTAAAAAAATGGGTTTTGGAACACCGGTCTTGGACACTCGATCTCGGACAAATGGACCCCGCTATTTACTGGCTGGGGGCCCTCAGCCAGGTTTGACACACTTGATTATGGAGGGGTGCCTTGGCCTCCTTCTCATTTAACCATGCAACCAACTTGTGTATATAAACCTCTATATTTTCCTTTGCGCCATGCATGTGGGATAATGGACATGTATTATTTAAATTATCCACGCCTTATAACCTTATTGCACTTTCCACGCATATTCCTATTCATTTCAATGCATATTTCTCCAACTATCCACGCATTAGTCTAACTTACCAAGCATATTGTAAACTGCCACCGTGTTAAGACTATACCATGTGCATATGATGGGATTGTTGGCGCCCAAAACTAAACATGCACCAACCCCTATGCAATGCATCCTATCTACAACGCCCTCCACATAGGCTTAGGTGGCTTTTAAGCCACTCAACAACCGCACCCACTATGTATATAAAGTGTTGACCGAGTTTTCATGCGCCAATGTGGGATTTTAATCCCAAAAGGATAAACTAAAAACAAAGGAGGAGAATGGAACTCGGGTGGGCCGAGTAAAAAGATAAGCGCCCAGCCATCATACCAGGAGGCGCATAAACAATATAAATAGGGTGATATTCTATTTGTAATGCATTCGGGACTGTGTAGTAATATTGTAATGCTCATATCTTGAGCTAGGAGTGGAGTTTGAAGGAGATGTAAAAAGAAACCCCTATTATTTTCAATAGAGGAAGACTGTGAGAAGGTCAGAATTTTGTAGAATTCTTTGTAAAGGATTATTTTCAAGATTCTAATAGATCGGTCCCATTCAACCGGACCCGGAGACGTAGGCCTCAAGCGCCGAACTCCGTTATCAATTCTTGCGTCACGTTGCTGGTGAATCCTCTTCATTTCTTTCAGTATTTGCACAGTACTTGCAGTTTTTATTCTTTTATTAAAAATACAAAAAGAAATAATGCACAATTTTTATATCGAAAATCAATACAAAGCAAGAAAATGTGTGTACACAATTGCTAGTTAAATTTGGTTTTCAGATCATTGGTATCAGAGCTGGTTTTGACTGATTTTTGGTTCAGTTTAACGTGTTTTGGATTACAAGTTGTGTGTTGGATGTTAACAAGGTCTCGATCTAAGAAGGGTGAAGGAGAATTAGTTGAAGGAGATCCCAAAATTGGTACTGACCATCTGAAGTCCTACAATGGAGGATCGAGAGGAAGTGGAACAAAAATTTCGTCAATCCTTCCAACAGATGAAGGAAATGGTGGAAGAAATGTACCAAGAAAGGAAAAGGGAAAAGGGGACTAGAGAAGGTAAGAAAGAAGAAAGCTCTAGTTTTGACATTCCAAAAAGAGACTCCTTAAAATCTGATTTTCTTTCATTAAAGTTAGATATCAAGTTTGAATTGCCTATGTATACTGGAGAGCTAAATGCAGAGAAGTTGGATAACTGGGTCAAGCAAATAGAAGTATATTGCAGGGTTCAGAAAATTGTTGATGATGAAGCAAAGATTCATCTGGAAACTCTTCGGATGGGTGGAACAACACTCATTTGGTGGGAGAGTAAGCTTCAGGAAGTGGAAGAAAACAAAGGTATAGAAATCACTTCTTGGTCTGAATTTGTTTCAAATCTTAGGCAACAATTTTATCCTCTTGGTTATAAGCAACAAGCTATGATGGATTGGCAAACATTAAGACAAACTAAGGGACAAAGTGTTCAAGAATACACACAAGAATTTAGGAAAAGGGCTCTAACTCTGGGAATTTCCCTAAACACAGAAGAAACACTGCTCAAATATATTGGTGGATTGCATAGTTATCTAAGGCATATGATACTTGTTTTAGGTACTACTAATCTTGATGCAGTATGTGTTCAAGCAACCCATCTGGAAGCACGAGGGAAAATGACAAAGGAGTCCTCTTTCTCTTCTTTTAATTAGAAGAACAAGCAATCTGAAGGAAAAGGTTTGAAAGAACAAGGAAAAGGAAAGGGTAAGCATAAAACAAACTCTACTGTTAAGAAGGAAGATGAAAAACCATTTTGTAATCATTGTAAAAAAAACCATGATGAGTCTAAATGTTGGAAATTACATCCTGAAAAGAAGCCTAAATGGATGGTTAAGAAAGGAAAAGAAAAGAAAACAAACACCGTAGTGCATGATCTTGGTTCTGATTCAGGTGATGAAACCAAAATCACAACTATGGGTTTACAAGGTAAATCAACTCTTTCAATTTCCAACAATAGCACTACAGATGTTGCATCTTCTTCTAGTAAACAAACTACACCTAACGATAAGAAAAGAAATGAGATTTTCCACATTAGAGTAATTTCAAAGCATATGAAAATTGATACTCTTTTTGATAGTGGATCTCAAGCTAATTTGATTTCAGAGGAGGTTGTTAAAAAACTAGGACTCAAAACTACACCACATCCTAAGCCTTATCCTTTGGGCTGGGTTTGTGATGATGCAAAACTGTAGGTAACTAAAACTTGTACTTTCAGATTTGCCATTACAGACAAGTTTATTGATGAGGTTGAATTGGATGTAGTTCCTTTGGATATTTGTGGGGTGGTTTTGGGAAGTCCTTATTTGTATGATCGTAAAGCAATATTTTATAGGGAAGAAAATAAATATTTGCTTGTAAAGGATGGAATTGAGTTTATTATTAGAGCTCACCGTGAAAAGAATAATCTATCCTTGGTAACTGTAGGTCAAATGAAAAGGCTTGTAAACTCAAGCAAAAGTTTTGTGCTCATGGTGGTCAAAGCCAAGGAAAAAGAAAATGAGATGGCTTTTGAGACTTGCGATCTAAAACATAAGGATGAATTGGTAAGAATTGTTTCTCAATTTGATGATGTTTTTCAGGATCCACAAGGTCTACCTCCCAAAAGAGGGGTTCAACATGAGATACGATTTGCTTGGGATGCACCTCTTCCCAATATCGGAATGTACTGGGTTGTCGGTAGTAGAGAACGAGGAAATCAAGAGACAGGTAATGGAACTTTTGGCTCAAGGTATAATTCACCCAAGTACATCCCCATGTGGTTCACCAATTATATTGGTTCCTAAGAAGGATGGCACTTGGCGAATGTGTGTTGATTTCCGTGCTTTAAACAAGATTACTATAAAGAATCGTTACCCTCTTCCTAGAATAGATGATTTACTGGATCAATTAAGAAATGCAATTTATTTCACTAAGTTAGACTTAAGAAGTGGTTATCACCAAGTAAGAATTGTAGAAGGTGATGTTTGGAAAACTGCTTTTAAAATGAAACAGGGATTGTTTGAATGGTTAGTGATGCCTTTTGGTTTGTGCAATGCACCGGCAACATTCATGAGAGTTATGAATGAAATTTTTAGACCATTCATTGATAATTTCGTTATTGTCTACTTAGATGATATTCTTATTTTCAGTAAATCATGGGATGAACATATTAAACACATCCAGAAAGTCTTAGATGCACTAAGGAGAGAGAAATTGTATTTGAAGATGTCAAAATGTGAATTTGGAAAAACATCTTTAATTTACTTGGGGTATATTGTAGGAAATGGAGAATTGAAAATTGATCCTGCAAAAATAGAGGTTATTGTGAAATGGCCTAGACCCACAAATGTGACGGAAGTTAGAAGTTTTCTAGGTGTAGTTCAGTACTGGAGGAAATTTATTGCTAACTTCTCATATATTGCATCTCCTTTGCATGCTTTGACAAGTATTAAACAGGTCTTTCAGTGGGGAGGAAAACAACAAAAAGCATTTGATACACTGAAAGAGAAGATAAGTACCGCTCCGATCTTGGCACTTCCGGATTTACAACATTCATTTGAGATTGAGACGGATGCTAGTGACTATGCAATGGGGGCAGTTTTGATGCAGAACAAACGACCAGTGTGTTACCATTCAGAAACCTTTACAAGTGCGGTAAGAAACTATCCAACTTATGATAAAGAGTTGTATGCTTTGGTTCAAAGTGTTAAAAATGGAAGCATTATTTAATGGGAAAAGAAACAATTATCCATACTGACCATCAACCGCTTCAATATTTACAAACACAAACCAAATTGCAGCAGTCTAGACATTTCAGGTGGATGGGATTTTTGCAACAATTTCATCTTGTAATCAGGTATAAAAAAGGTATTCAAAACAAGGTTGCCGACATGTTGTCCAGACCACCAGTGGTAGTAGCATCTATCCTTTTACAGCATAGTTCTTTGGCTCATGTTAGTTACAAGGAACAATATGCAAATGATGTTGATTTTAGAGAAGTGTATGAGGATTTAGTAAGTGGGAAACAAGTAGGAGAAAAAGATTATCATTTGCATGAAGGATTGTTATATCATTCTGGAAAACTTTGTATTCCAGAAAATGAGCGTGTGCATATGATTAGGGAAGCACATACTTCTCTTATTTTAGGGCATTTTGGTGTAAGTAAGACAGTTGCACATTTACAAAAATATTGCTATTGGCCTAGAATGCATGAACATGTAAACCGATATATTAAGGGGTGTGTTCTTTGTGCCACAAGCAAGCCAAGTAACAGGAAATTAGGACTTTACACTCCTCTTCCCGTTCCAACACGTCCTTGGGAAAGTGTTTCCATGGACTTTGTAGGAGGCTTGCCCATGACACGGAAAAAACATGATTACTTATATGTGGTAGTGGACAGATTTAGCAAAATGTGTGTGTTGGTTCCATGTACTAAACAAATAACTGGTGAGGGAACTGCACATTTATTCTTTCAGTTTGTTTGGGTTCATTTTGGTTTACCTACTTCAATCATATCTGATCGGGATTCTAGATTTCTTGGGGAATTTTGGTCAACATTGTGGGGGTTAATGGACACAAAACTGAAAAAAGAGCACTGCTTTTCATCCACAGACTGATGGTCAAACAGAGGTTGTAAACCGCACAGTGGTACAATTACTTAGGGGCTATAGTAACAAACATCCTAAATTGTGGGATGAACATCTTTATTATGTGCAACATGCTTATAATCGTGCCTTACATTCTTCTACTTTGAAGTCTCCATTTGAGACTTGTTATGGTTATCTGCCTAATTCTCCATTAGATATATATTATGGACATGAAACTGTTGTTAATAGTGCAAGTGATTCTGACAAGGCTAAAAGATTTGTGTAGAGAATACAACAGGTTCATCAGTATGTCCATGAACAATTGGAGAAAAGCCAGGCTAAGTACAAAGCTAGGCATGATAAACATAGAACTGATCACAAGTTCAAAGTTGGTGATTCAGTTTGGCTTCACATCAACAAGGAAAGACTGATAGGTGAAGGTAAAAAATTGAAACCTATACGGTATGGTCCATTCCAAATATTGGAAAAAATTGGTAACAACGCTTTCGGTTAGATTTACCTCCATATATGCAAATCTACTCAGTTGTAAATGTTGAGAATTTAAGATTGTATGAACCACCTATGATTGTTGATCATGATGATTCTAACATTATGCCTTCCATTGATGATTTTGCTCCTGAGTATCTTGATGAGTTGCAGGAAGACATCATTTTGGACAGGAAAGTAAGAACTTCGCGAAGAGGTGATATTGAATATCTTCGTGTTGGGTTCAGAGGCATGCATCCGAACAAGGAAAAATGGATGGAAACTGGAAAGGTGAGGGAGAAATACCCTCACCTATTCACCAATTAGGTTGAATTTTGGGGTCCAAAAGTTTCTTAGTGGGGAGGAATGATCCAGAGGATCCTCACAGAGAAACACCGATCTAAGATCTTCTCAGAAATTGTTGCAGTCATTTTTAAAGCGTGGGGAAAAATTATACGACTCCGACGACAGCTTGTTTGCAGGAAACGGAGCTCGTTTGCAAAAGTTATAGCCCGCTGAAATTTTTGGGCAACTGGCGAATTTTGGAGTTTTTGTGCAGGTTGGACGTGTGCACGCTTGCCAAGTGTTGCGATCGTATTGCGACACGTGGATGAATTGTGTGACGTATTAAAAAAATGGGTTTTGGAACGCCGGTCTTGGACACTCGATCTCGGACAAATGGACCCCGCTATTTACTGGCTGGGGGCCCTCAGCCAGGTTCGACACACTCGATTATGGAGGGGTGCCTTGGCCTCCTTCTCATTTAACCATGCAACCAACTTGTGTATATAAACCTCTATATTTGCCTTTGCGCCATGCATGTGGGACAATGGACATGTATTATTTAAATTATCCATGCCTTATAACCTTATTGCACTTTCCACGCATATTCCTATTCATTTCAACGCATATTTCTCCAACTGTCCACGCATTAGTCTAACTTACCAAGCATATTGTAAACTGCCACCGTGTTAAGACTATACCATGCGCATATGATGGGATTGTTGGCGCCCAAAACTAAACATGTGCCAACCCCTATGCAATGCATCCTATCTACAACGCCCTCCACATAGGCTTAGGCGGCTTTTAAGCCACTCAACAACCGCACCCACTATGTATATAAAGTGTTGACCGAGTTTTCATGCGCCCAATGTGGGATTTTAATCCCAAAAGGATAAAATAAAAACAAAGGAGGAGAATGGAACTCGGGTGGGCTGAGTAAAAAGATAAGCGCCCAGCCATCATACCAGGAGGCGCATAAACAATATAAATAGGGTGATATTCTATTTGTAATGCATTCGGGACTGTGTAGTAATATTGTAATGCTCATATCTTGAGCTAGGAGTGGAGTTTGAAGGAGATGTAAAAAGCAACCCCTGTTATTTTCGACAGAGGAAGACTGTGAGAAGGTTAGAATTTTGTAGAATTCTTTGTAAAGGATTATTTTCAAGATTCTAATAGATCGGTCCCATTCAACCGGACCCGGAGACGTAGGCCTCAAGCCGAACTCCGTTATCAATTCTTGCGCGTCACGTTCTTTGGTGAATCCTCTTCATTTCTTTCAGTATTTGCACAATACTTGCAGTTTTTATTCTTTTATTAAAAATACAAAAAGAAATAATGCACAATTTTTACATCGAAAATCAATACAAAGCAAGAAAATGTGTGTACACAATTGCTAGTTAAATTTGGTTTTCGATCAATTATAAAAGGACCGAGGAATGAGAGTACAAGAATGAGCGAGAAAGGAAACATGCAGAATTATAGATAATGAGTAATTCTTTATGTATGCGGTTACAAGTGAATTGAAACAAGATCATTTGTATCATATAAATAAGATGGAATTTAAAGACACAAAGTTCTGTAAATAACATCTGCCAGAACACAAAGTTTCTTGACATAACACAGACAAATGATCTTCACAAAATTAAATGAAAGCTTAGGGATAAAAGAGATCAGATAGAAAAAGAATGAAAAGCCCTTCTATATTGATTTCTTTATGATCTATTTACACTTTCAGAAAATAAACCAAGTTCTTCCTCCTTTTCAAAATGGCATGGAGAGGCCATTATATAGCTTACAAATCAGTTACTCTTTGTAACTACTTCTTTTAACTAAAGATTAGTTAAGGATTGCCAATCACAATACCTCAACTTATTACAATGAATCCGAGAAAAAGAATTAGAAAAGAAGAGAAGAATAAGGAGAAGAAGACATGTGGTTATGAATGGGAGGGACCCACTGACTTCAAAATTCACTACCTGAATCTCTTCAATGCCTCGACTATATCTCTGCCACGAGGGACTGACGTGTTGGCTGTAGATTGAGACCAAAATCCGAGGCACTTCTCCATTTCCTCATCAAACTCAACATGAGTATGATAGTCTTTATTTGCTTCTTCAATGGCAGATTGAAGAAAGCAGATCTCCTTCATTTTTTCTTTGGAAATGGAGCTTTCCTTGAATAGATTATCTTTGACAAAAGTTTTGAATTGAGCTTTGATTTCTTACAGGGAAAGAGGCACACCAGAAGTTTCATCCTGAAGATGATAGTGTATATCTTTGAAAGCAGATACAACCAGTGTCTTGAAAACCTCACCCTTCTGCCAGCTATTCTTCAGCTCTCCCAAAGCCTCCTCCAAGACTTTGATCTTCCACTCCACGCTGTAAACCCAGGAATTTGACAGATTATCCTTTGCATCATCAAAAACCTTATTTGCCAATAAAATTTTCTCATCTGTTATCCCATGAGACGGAGGTCTACTATGCAACTTCTCCGAGTTTGAGCTCTTTATCTATGACCCCGATAGTGGAGGAGAGCTTCTATTGCAAATTGTTCACCTTTCCATGGAGTTTGAAAGCTTCATCGATGAAGTTCAATCCTGCAACAAGCATATCTTCCACCATGGCCTCCATAGCTCTGCCATAGACGGAAGACTTGTGCATGTCTTTGATACTCTGTACTTCATCTTGGCTCAAAATTACAGGTGGCGGAAGAGTAGTCAATGGGGTAGGGTCCAAAACTTTGTCCTTAGACAAAAGAGATTTGATAAAACTTGTGAGAATCTGGGCTTGTTCCTCCAACTGTTCAATAGTTTGCTGCCCTTTCTCTACCCTCCCAATGACTCTTGTGACTGTTTCCTGGAGGTTGTGGATCTCACCTTCAGGAGTAGACTCTCCCATAGGAATCCTTGAGAATTCTAGGTCAGAAACCTGTAAGTCCTGCTCTGATTTATCTACTGTAGGCTTAGCAATCTCCAGGAATTGCTGACCTTGAGCATCAGACACTATCCTGGAGGTGATTCTGGCTTTCTTGGCATGAGAAGGAGTAGTGCCTAACAAGGCTGCGACAACATCAAAATTTGGCCCTGAGCTCCGAGAGGAAGATTTCCTCTTTCTACTGTCGACAAAAGGTTGTACCCATGCAAAAGAGGAAGAGGAATCAGCAGGAGGGGCAAGAGGACCAAGAGACAAAGAGCTCATAACGCTCAAGGTTTGCATAGCTATGGTCTCAAGTTGAGATGTGAGTGGGGCGCTAGAGATAATTGCTACAGAGGAATTAATAGCACTTGGAAGTTCAGTGCTCTGGACTTCCTTATCTCTATTCGTTGGAGCTTCGAGGGCACTTATAGGGGCTGGCACTTCACTTTCTTCACTTTCACTGAGAACAATGATGTTCTCTGGTCCCAAAGGCACTTCTACGTACTTTCTTTGAGGATCTTTTTCCACAAGCTCCTTCTTAACCTCTTTGAATTTCTTCTGGTATACTTGAGTGGATGAAGAAGGAGTGGAAGCTGCAGTCCTTGTGTTGATGAGGCAGGAGGGGTTTGCTCGTTATATAGCCGATTAGAGAGAGAAAGATAATGAATGCGCATGTAATACATACCTACCAATTTGAATAAGCAAGATATTCAGGTAGAGCGGAAAAATAAGCACGAATGGCACTTGGTTCATTTGGGAAATGTAAGACGTGAATGCGCGAAACACGCGGCTCGGCCGATTCGAGACGAAGCGGGAAAAGACGCACAAATGCCTTTTGGGACATGCGGGACAAAAGTGCGCGAAACACGCGACTCGGCCGGATCGGACGAAAATGTGACAACAGTCCAGGTGAACTTGGGACATTTGGGATGTGAAAGCGCGAAGTACGCGGTTTGGGCGATTCGGCCGAAAATGGAACAACTTGCCAAATTGAACTTGGGACATTTGGGACGTGAAAGCACGAAGTACATGGTTCGGGTGATTCAGCTGAAAATGGAACAACTTGCCAAATTGAACTTGGGACATTTGGGACAAGAAGTTGACGACAGGCCCGAAAAAGACAAACTTCGGGGAAACCGGCCGATCGGGGAACAGAGCGCCCATTTGAACTTGGGACATTTGGGACAAGAAGTTCGATGGGCCGGAAAAAGACAAACAAAATGACCCAAAATGCATATTTTCTCAATTTCTCGACTTTTAACATTGAGTACAACAGAGAAGACACTTAAAACTCAAAATTTTGAAATTTTCACTTTCTTAAGAGCAGGGAATTTTGAGTGGACAACAACTTTATAAAGTGGGAGGCTATTAATAAAGTAATGAATTAGTTTTTTTGGTTGGCCAAGTGCCCGTGACCCCATGTAATAGTTTTAATTAAAGGAAAATGTTGGAGGGGGCGCCGACCCCACCCCCAACCCATAATATTTATGGGGTAGGGGTGGATTCGATGCCCTCCCCCAACACATCTAACCCCCTTCAATAAATGGTTACCATACTATATTCCATGACCTTTCTTCTAAGTGGCTGTGTGTTTTTTTACTGATTGTATTCTTTTGTTCTTCTACGGTCTGCGAGATTTACAAACACCCCTATATATTTGGGACCATGTATTTTGGTATATATATATAAAAAAATATGATTTGTATAAATTAAATCCTCTCGAATTTTTCAGGTCTTTTTAATGATACAAAAAAATTTAGATGTATTCTTTTCACAAAATCAGTATGTAGGGTTTGGGTTTGACCCAAATGAGTATATACTTTTTTATATACATTTAACCGCAATAAAATATTGTGTAGAAACAAATAATGAAGGGAAAACAAAACCCACAAAAGCAATGGGTAGATCCTTGCCCTAAATACAAAAAAAAATTAAAAAGAGAACTTCAAATCCTCTCCAATGGCCTCCATAGTTTCTTTTCCTTCTCCTCCTTCCTTAACCTGCAAAACAAAACAAGAGAAATGAGAAAATAGGTCTAAGAAATGAATATATGAGATCCCATAAGGATTCCTAGGGTTCCTTTAGACAACCTAGATCTAATGGCTTAGATAGATTAGATCCAAGGGTGTAGGATGAACCCTACATCACTTAAGTGATAGGGTATTTAGGTGGGAATGTTTTAAATAAAAGATGGGTGTGTAATGTTAAATGGGGCCTAAGGAGTTAGACTAAGTTGAGTACCTTGCCCCTTTAAAATAATGAACTTATTTAATTTGCATGCATTTAACAATGCAATATTTTTATCCTAGTATGTTTTAATATAAGAAGGATTTTGAACCTTAAATAAAATAAATTTTAAAGGGATTAATGGAGTTATGTTTGGAAAAGCTAATGAATGTTATTTAAATTAATTTTTGGAGCCTTGTTAGTGAAAGAATTAAAATTTAATATTAATTTTGAAAATTAGGGTAATCTTAATTAATCAATAATTATTTTCCAATTCCTTGTAGTTGTTTAAAATTTTATAACCCGGATTAGAGTAAATTTCGGCTATTGTTGTGTAACTTTTTTAAAAAAATATTCAATAATTTTTGTAGTTTGCTATCAGGTTTATCATGGGTTTGAGTGGGAAAATGTGGGCATTAGACACACACACACACACACACACACACACACACACACACACACACACAAATGCATATTATAGATCTAGAATCACTAAGCATTGAGAAAGGTTTAAAGGTTTTTTTAATCTTTTTCGATTTTTCAATTTGTGAATTTGCGAAGTAGTACTAATAGAAAAGGATTCATCGAATCATTATATTGAAAATTTACTACAAAAATCAAATAAATAAAGGCCTTGATGAGGCCCAACTACTGCATTGCAGTTTACATCCTACAAGCACTTACTGCAGGTGAGTCTATTTGAAATTTTTTTCTATTATGTCACATTGATTTATATTCTGTTAAGTTTTGTTAATTATTTATGTCATATTTTGATTTTACGGTATCACGAATGTCATGACACTGCAATTCCTTAGTTGATTTTCATCCCATAGCTCTTTCAATGCAAAAATTGTCCTTACAGGATTCATGAAAATGGCAACTAAGAAAGGGAGCCTCATGAAAAAAACTATTCCATCCCCTCCCGGTAGTGGTAATGCTTGGCATTCAAAAATAAGAATCTTATTTTGAGAAACCATCTAAGGAAACCCATCCTTCTCCATGTTAGAGTAGGTATTTACCTTAGCTCATGTTCACCTAGGTACTTTATTTATGTTTATTGTATTTATCCTCACCCACTTATGTGTGTGGATATTTCTTTTATCTTATTTAGATATTAGGAGATATTATCTAGTTGTCAGGTATAGTTCTTTCCTTGATCCATGGTATTGACTAGTTGTTTCCTTGATCTATGGTATTGACTAGATCTTTGATGTCTAGTTCTCTCCTAAATCTATGGTCTTGACTAGTTCTTTGATGACTAGTTATTTCCTTGATTTATGGCTTGATCTACAACCTTGACTAGTTCTTAGATTGTTATTCCTTGCATATTTAAGCAAGGCCCATTCTCAATGTATTGCATTAAGTTCCATAATAATATATGATATGCCCTTGGACATATGGCATGGTCATATGAGGGCTTAAAGATTATGATTCCTACTAGTAGGTGCTAAACTTCAGCCTCCTTTATTTTTATTTGTGTGGTGAAGGCAACAACAATTTATTTATTTATAGTGGCAAGTAAAATAAATAATGAGCAAAATATTAAAAACCTTGTAACGTTTGATTGGTAACTTAGTTTTGAGCACCGTTTTTGCAAAAGTGCTTGTTTTTTTGTGCTCTTTCCATTGGAAATATTTATTTTGATACTTACACTATAATTATAAAGTGCCAAATATGGAGGAGTGTTGTAATCAATTGTGGATGCAATTTCAGTTGAGCCCGACGTCCTAAACTTCTGGGAGTTGCATTTTGTATCTATCATGGATTCTGAGAATGATATGATTTTCTATGAAGTATGTGGACTTCAAGAGGATATTGTAAAATTTTGGAAGAAAATAGATCACTCAAGAAGTGAAATTCTCTTCTACAATCACTCATTCATGATAAGGATACAATAATACACTTCTTGCAGAACAAACTTGCTAGCCTACAACATCACCATCATATTGTGGACAACCATATCCATGCTCCTAGTCCACTTGCAGCTATTGCTCTTGAACCCACTGACATTGATTTGTCAGTCTTTGAGTCTGTTCTTACTCTTGATGCTCATACACCTATGAAGCTTGTTACTGCATGCTCTTCCACATCTATGCCTATTACAGTACCACATGTTGTGTATCCTACTTCTACTCAGTTGCATGGACTTTTGAGAAGCATACCACTGCATTCAGATCTCGGATGCTCCATTCTATGGGTTTCACTAGTGGAGTCATTGGTAGACATTCACAGGGTATTATTTCCTCTATTCCAAATGTTAAGTGGAATTCTCTTCCTGACAAAGTGGTTTTCGAGTGGATACTTCATTGGGATCGCACATTGATAGAGCTTCTTTTTTGTTGATCGACTCTTTCGAGGATCATGAGCAATACATGAGTTCTCGCACCTTCACTCGGGGATTGAGAAACCTAAGGTTTCGGTTGTTACACATGATCAACCCGACACACATTTCGATGTTCTTTTACATGCACCCATTGTGCATTTTACACCAAGTCATATGTAGACATCTTCTTCATCCATCCGTGTTGATTTGGGGTTGATATCGGATCACTCATGGTGGCGACATAGGTATTCGTTGAGAGGACTCTACAGGCATGGCTCCTCCACCAATAGGCCTCTTGCTCCACTTTCTATACCTTATGCATTGTGATGCTTCTTGTTTTGAGCATTTTCTTTAAAGAGGTTTAGTGTATCTCTCTTGTTTGTTGAAAGATTTTATATCTATATTTTTGACACTTTTGGCATGTTGACAGTATCTCTTATGGGGAGCTATTTTGGTAGAGCCCAGTGTTAGTTTGTCAGTGTTTGAGTAGTTGTTATGACAACTCATATAGATTTGTAGGTTCACTCCACCCATTTAGTAGTATGGGAGGGTGTGGTGTTGATCTGCATCTTGAGTGTTTGTGTCTTTACCTTGTTACCTTGGCTTTTCTTGGATCGTGACACTCTAGATTTTGTGTCCTTGCCTTATTACTTTGGTTATTGTTCTTGGATCATGGCACACCTATTTGCAGTAGTTGATCGAATTATGTTTGGTGTTTTTTTGTACTTTTGACATCACTCCGTTGACATCTCCTTGTATGGAGCTATTCTAGTGAAACCTAGTGTCAGTTGTTTTTGAGTTTTGTGATCGAGCAGTGGATTTAGACCATAGTGCACACCAAACTTCTTCAGCATTGTACAAGTTTTTTGAACCGAGCTTCTTGGGATGCCTTGGAGCGGGTCTTTACTCTCTTTACTTTATTGTTACTAGTTTTGGGTACCTTGCGGTGTCCCTTTTTCCCAGTTATTGTACATGAGTACCTCATCAGGCCTAGTTGCCGAGACTCATACTGTGGACATGCCACATCTATTTTGGCCCCTAGCTTCACTTGAGAGGGGGTGTTAGAGTAGGTATTTACCTTAGCTCATGTTCACCTAGGTACTTTATTTACCTTTATTGTATTTATCCTCACCCACTTATGTGTGTGGATATTTCTTTTATCTTATTTAGATATTAGGAGATATTATCTAGTTGTCGGGTATAGTTCTTTCCTTGATCCATGGTATTGAATAGTTCTTTCCTTGATCTATGGTATTGACTGGATCCTTGATGTCTAGTTCTCTCCTAAATATATGGTGTTGACTAGTTCTTTGATGACTAGTTATTTCCCGATTTATGGCTTGATCTACAACCTTGACTGGTTCTTAGATTATTATTCCTTTCCTATTTAAGAAAGGCCCATCCTCAATGTATTGCATTGAGTTCCATAATAATATATTATATTGCTTCTCATTTATTGGCAAAGGTTTTATGTAAATTTATTTGGCAAATTGCTTTCATCTTATATATCGTGGTGTTTGATTAGCATCTGTGTTATTCGCTTGGTACAATCTGGTTATCATTCCTTTCCTTCCAATAAGACCACCAAAATCAAGGGATAATGATTTCATTAAAAATTAAACTTTGAATGAGTTCATTTTTTATTTGATGCCTAATGTTGTCAATGATGATGACAATGAAATTCCTCTGTTGAAGACATTCCCTTGAATGATGTTGAGTTTGACACTCGCATCACTTGCGCAATTGAAAGAAATTGACACTAAATCACATGCCCAATTGAATTTTGGAGGTGAAACTATTGGGATTTGGGTTTTACTTTTATATCTGGGTGTTAGAGTAGGTATTTACCTTATCTCATGTTAACCTAGGTACTTTATTTACCTTTATTGTATTTATCCTCACCCACTTATGTGTGTGGATATTTATTTTATTCTATTTAGATATTAGGAAATATTATCTAGTTGTTAGGTATAGTTTTTCCTTGATCTATGGTATTGACTAGATCCGTGATGTCTAGATCTCTCCTAAATCTATGGTATTCTTGACTCATTCTTTGATGACTAGTTATTTCTTTGATTTATGACTTGATCTATGACCTTGACTAGTTCTTAGATTGTTATTCCCTACCTATATAAGTAAGGCCCATTCTCATTGAATTTTATTGAGTTCCATAATAATATATGATATTGGTGCTCATTTATTTGTAAAGGTTTTAAGTAAAGTTATTCTAGAAAATTTATTTCATCTTATAGATCACAATCAATGATTAACATCTGTGTTCTTGTCTTGGTATGATCTGGTTATTGTCCTTTTATGGTATTAGAGCAATAGATGATGTAGACATGCATCTGTAAGTTTTTCTTTGTAAGCAAGGGTTTATTATTTTCATGTATTTGGAATTTGTTAGCAATTTTATGCAACATGCATTTTTATGCAAAATGAAGTGTGGTATTAGATTTGGAAGGTGCAAAACCCTAGAATCGACTATAAACTCGACCATGTTTTGAGATAGTCAAATATGGATGTAGATATGTACCTCTAGGTGTATTCTTTTATCCATTGGATATAAGTGTGTACCTTCCAGATGCATTCTTTTACCCTCTGGATATTTCAGTTTTGGATTTAGTCTTTTATCCACTAGACGTAGATCTGTATCCTCTGGGTGTATTCTTTTATCCATTGCATATATAAGAATGTACCTTCTGGATGTAGTCTTTTATCCATTGGACATAGATATGTACCCTCTAGGTGCATTCTTTTATCCATTGGATATTGATGTGTACCCTCTAGATGCAATGATTTAACCTTTGGAAATTTTAGGTTTTGGGCGCAAAATTTTATCCTTTGGTCGTAAGATTATATCGTGTGGATGCACTCGTTTACCCCTTGGACATTTGGGTGTCACATGTACCTTTAAAAAAAAAAAGATCAGCATTAAAATATTATTATAATAGAAAAACCTTCTAGAGTTCATAAATTTTGATCTCGTAGCTCATATTAAGGTGATATTTATTTTGAAATTATATATTTTTCAAGATCTACGCATTTGTGACATTTTTAAACACATATTTCAAATTTAAAAGGTATTTTTTTATCATTGTAATGTTTGCATGCACTCAATTATAAAGTACCAAATTTTGGAGGGTGTTGTAATCACTTGTGGATGCAATTTCGGTTGAGCCCGACATCCTCAAATTTTGGGTGTTGCATTCTTGTATCTATGGGTGTATGCATTTATATCTCTTCTTTTTGTTGAGATATTCTGGATCTGTATTTTTGACACTTTATTTTATGGCATGTTAACAGTCTCTCTTGTGGGGAGCTATTATGGTGAATCACAATGTTAGTTTGTCAGTGTTTGAGTAGTTGATTTTGGCAACTCATACAGATCTATGGTGTCACTCTACTCATTCAGCAGTATGGGAGGGTATGGTGTTGATATTGATTCTTTTGGTTTTGTGTCCTTGCCTTGTTACCTTGGCTTTTCTTGGATCATAACACTCTAGATTTTGTGTCCTTGCCTTGTTGCTTTGGTTAGTGTTCTTGGATCATGGCACACCTATTTGTAGTAGTTGATCGAATTATTTTTGATATTTTTTCTTGCACTTTGACATCACTCTGTTGAAAGTCTCCTTGTATGGAACTATTCTGGTGAAGCCCAATGTCAGTTGTTTTTGAGTTTTGTGATCGAGCAGTGGATTCAGACCACAATACACACCAAAATTCTTCAGCATTGTACAATTTTTTTGAGCTGAGCTTCTTAGGATTCCTTGCAAAGTGGGTTTTACTCTCTTTATTTTGTTGTTACTCATTTTGGGTACCTCATGCGGTGTTCTTTTTCCTAGTTATTGTACATGAGTACCTCATCACGACTAGTTGTCGGGACTCATTTTGTAGACATGCTACTTCTATTTTGGCCCCTAGCTTCACTTGAGGGGGTGTTAGATTAGATATTTACCTTAACTCATGTTCACCTAGGTAATTTATTTACCGTTATTGTATTTATCCTCACCCACTTATGTGTGTGGATATTTATTTTATCTTATTTAGATATTAGGAGATATTATCTAGTTGTTAAGTATAGTTATTTACTTGATCTATGGTATTGACTAGATCCTTGATGTCTAGTTCTCTCCTAAATCTATGGTCTTCACTAGTTCTTTGATGACTAGTTATTTCCTTGATTTATGGCTTGATCTTCAACCTTGGTCGGTTCTTAGATTGTTATTCCTTCGTATATAAGCAAGGCCCATTCTCATTATATTTCATTACGTTCCATAATAATATATGATATTGCTGCTCATTTATTTGCAAAGGTTTTAAGTAAAGTTATTTTGGCGAATCGCTTTCATCTTATAGATTGTGGTGTTTGATTAACATCTCTATTCTTGGCTTAGTACAATCTGGTTATCATCCCTTTTACTGGGCTCTTGTTGATGTAGACATGCTTAGAATTTTTTTATTCTAGAAACCCTTAATGTTAATTTATAAACCTTAATATTGAATTATTTCAAAGTGAAGGCTTATATAGTGCTTATAAAAAGATAATATTTAAAGAATCAAATGTAGGATGACACTTACTTGGAAAAATGAATATTTTGAGTCTTACATGATCTCAGTAACTTATATGAATCTTTTCTTCCTTTGATTCCAATATGCCTTCCTAGAAATAGAATGGAATGGAATTATGGTCATCAAATATCACCTCGCAAGAATTAGCACATCACTTTTAATTATTACGTATTTCAGTGTAGACATCAAATTTATTCTATTTTCAAATTTCATTTAGTGGATGATAGTTGTCACTTTTCTAGGCCTATCCTAGGAACTTCTATTTCAAATATGAGTGTGTCGGACCTTTGTTGTGGAGTAGAGCCTATGTACATCATTGATCTTAATATATTGAATGTTGTAGAATATTCAAAATAATATAATAAAATCATAGTTCATACTTCACATCGTGTATCCATACGTGTAACGTATATTAGTATCTATAGATGGTAACGTCACACATGGAGTCGCCAAGTGTCACCCATTCCATGCACCTGAGTGTAAAGGTATGAAAAAGAAGCCCCAATGCCTAGAATTAATTATCACACGACCACGTGGTAGGATTTTGGGCCTCCTAAAGATAAAGGCATTAGCATACTCGAAGCTTGCATAATGAAGCGATTCAATAAATTTTCAGGTCCATGGTGTTGGTGAGCTGAGGTAGAGTGGAAGAAGAATTCTAGTAGTAGGGGATGCATGTTTCAAAGGAAATATCAGTGACCAATTAGAAGATGCCACATGTCATTTTCCTATTCTTCCAAGCGGCCAAGTGTCACCCATTACGTATACTTGAGCATAAAGGTGTGCAAAATAACCCTCGACTCTCTCGAATTTAATATAAGATGATCATGTGGTAGGATTCTATGCCTCCTTAAGAAAAAGGCATTCAGTGGACTCCAAGACTGGGATATGAATGGAACTCTTAGGATATTTTTGGATATGTTTAAAATTATTTTCAAAAAAAATTGATAGAGGGTATTCTCCAAACTAGTTGTAGGATATTTTTCATTTGATTTCTAGCTATATTTTATGTTTTTACAATTTTCACCGTAAGAACGAAATTGGTTACATGGTTATTCACAAAACTAAGAAAGCTCAAGTTACATGGATATTCACCACAATTTATATAAAAAATTTCGGGTTGGGGGAGGGGGTTCCATAAATTTTTCCTTGTTTTGATATCAATATATGTGGATCCAACTACAAGAGGTAAAAATGGCTCCAAAACACACATGCACGTGCACACACACACACACACACACACACACACACACGTAATCTACAAAAACTCCATAAGCTTCAAAATAATTTATTTCTCATTCTTGAATCCGCACTAATAATTTACAACATTACAATCTCCTTTTATTTCCTAGCATCTCGTAAGAAAACCCTAAAACAAAAAGAACCCTAAAACACAAAATATATGTTAAATTTAAACACCTCGGCTATGTTGGAAATATTTTAATTGATGTCAAAGGAATGAATATGTCAAATAATTTTGTCCACATGCTTTATATGTTGGAAATACTTTTCATTGATGTCTACAGAATGATTAAATCAAGAAAAAATTATGGAATTTTGAATTATGTTGGTCGTGCAATAAAAGAAGTCAGTTTATAGTCTTTCACGGGTCTCAAGACAAGTCAATTTCACACTAAAAATGGTGATAGTTTATAGTGTCCTAGGATTTTTTGAGGTAATAACACCATGGAAAAAAGGATGTGTGATGCGAAACAAAGTAAGTGATCCATATTTTTCCACATGTGGTATCAAGTCTAAATATCCGCATAGCCAACAATTAGGTCATGAAAAGCTGTGGAGGTGTAGGAAAGTCACATAACATAACGAAAGACTAAAAGGGGGTACAAAAGTCAAGGGAAGCCTAAGAACAGGGAGAAGGATAAATAAATTCCACAGAGGTCATGGAAAGCCACCGAATAGGGTGCAAACTAATCAAGTATGCGGAAGTCAAACAAAAACTTAGAAATTCAAAAAATCAGTCTAGAAAGGTGGACTAATGTTTTACATCAAAAACTAATGTTATTTGGTGGACCCTCGAAATAAATCTCACCATTTCAAAAGATGAAAATGGATTAAAAGGACATAAATCTGGAAATATTTTTGTGTGCGCGAGTGTGGATAAAAGGGTGTGAAGTAGAGAAAAATAATAAAGATATATCATTCAAACTCATGCATATTTTTCTGAACGAGATCTATTTAATTTTCATCCATTGAATAATTTCATTTAGAGGTTGGTGCTTTCTAAGATAATATATTATTTTCTCTTTCTAAGTTAGTTATTAGCAAATGGGATTGGTCTCTCCACTAGGTTGATGCTTGCAAATTGCTTAGTGGTGGGGATTGGTGTCTCTAGTAGGTTAGTGCCTAATAATTACTTAGCGGTAGGGATTGGTGTCTCTAGTGGGTTGTGATATCCAATTTTTCCCCTCAATAAAAATTATACAAATATGAACTTGCACACTGAGAAACTTGAGGGATCATTCGGCCATGGGAGCTCGATCCTGATGGTGAGGTCATGCAGCGGGCTTGGAAATGGAAATGATGTCGAGGAAAGAAATGAAGGAGGCTTAGATTCAAGATAAGTGAAAAATTGGTGCCCAGAAGTTTGAATTCTTTGGACTTTAGAGGTTTTACGCTTTAGAGTTTTAGTGGACAAAAAATGCAAAAAAATCAAAAGGTTTGAAGTTATGAATCCCGAAAGTCTGAAATTTCAAATTTTTGAGGTTCGGAGTTCTTAGCAAGGTTGAGAAGTGAATAGTTCCATGAAAAATAGGATCGAAGGTCCAAAAATGAAGTGAAAAATTCAAAATTCAGAGTTTCGGAGGTTCCATGCGCCTAGAAAGACAAGAAAACTTTGAAAATATGAAAACCTCAAACCCAAAGTCCTGAAATCTCTGAATCCCCGAAACCCCAAAAACCCTGAACCCCAAAACCTCGAAACCCAAAGTCCTAAAATCCCCAAAACCCCAAAATCTTGAAACTTGAATCCATGAAAAGGAAAAGGTCTAAAACATGAAGTTTGAATTTTAGAATTCAGAGTTTCTGAATTTCAGAACTTTTTCTCCAGTGATTAATAGTGTCACGTGACATGATTTCAGAGTTTCAACTCTGAAGTCTTAATTTTTGAATTCAAAGGTTCGGTATTTTGGAACTCTCAAGCAATCTTAAGCGATGAACAATAACCTGAACTATAAAATCAAAAAGCACAAAGTCTAGAATCCCGAAAGTCCAAAAGTTCATATTTCGGAGGTTGCGATGCAAGTTTAGAGTCTGAAAAAATAGATTCAACCACTTGCATTTATTGTAGAATGACACCCGCATCTTAAAATGACCATAAAATTTGACTGGGAGCTTGGATTTGTATAAAATTAGACTTTTCGAAACCCATAAGTAGGGAGACTAAGTACTTCAAAATGAAGAAATACAGTACACTATTTTAGAGGGTGTTTCCAAATTTCTCACCTACCCAAATGACTATGTATGAGTTTCCTTTCTTCTCCAACAAGGCAAAGTACATTGAGGTATGGGTTTTTGTAGTGGCACCCATCATTGTTGCAGGTGATTTTAAATCATTTTAGGGTAGTTGAAGCAAAATTTTGAATTATTCTCTCTCCCTTATCTCATTCTTTATATATATTGTAAGGAGGGGCTCATTTCAAAAGGTTAGACTCCTTGTTTATGCCCCTCCCTTATTCTTCTTGTCTCCAGTAAGAATTTTTGTGGAGATTCTTAACCTCCCTACTAGACATTGTAATGCAAAATTTGTGCCTTTGGCCATGTGATGTATTATATCAACTTGAGAGCAATAAAATCAGATATGTGGATGCTTTAAACCCTCTTCTGTGTTATATTGGAACTTTTTGATCTTTATTACATGTAAGGTTATTGTGTATTGATGTTTTTTTCATTACAAGGTTCTGGTAGTGTTGTGTTTATTATATAGGTTGTTCAACATCCTTCTTGTTGCATCACCTTCCCTTAGAGTAGGTTTTATTTTCATGCATTTTCTATATTTGTCTCCTTGTAAATTATAGATTCGGGTTAGATCTACAACTCTCTGCACTTTGGAGTAATGGGCACTAGGATAGGATAGGAAGTCGGTCTTCTCCAGAGAGATTTACCAATCACAAAGTCCCACACTTTGGGAAAATCTCCATGTTATGCAATCACATTAACAGTTTCAAGATATCAAGTTGCAAACAATCAGGGGTGTTGTGATTACACATCAACAAGTTGTGCCTACAATGTTTTACACAATTTTATTATTTTGTGACTGATTTTGAATAATAGATCCAACCAGTCTTTTCTCAATGGTTTTATCCCAAAAGGGTTTACACATAAATCTTGTGTTTCATAATTTTTGAATTGTGTGTGATTATTCTTATTATAGATATTATGTTTTTAAATAAGTAAAATATTGTATTATACCAATTCACCCATCACCCTCTCTAGTATAAGTTTGTGTTCATCAATTAGTATCGGAGTGGTTTCCATAAAAATAGTTTAACCACCGGAGGATAGATCTCAAAAGAACAAATGATTAGTCAAGAGGGTTTCTCGTCAAAAAGAGGTCCTTTTTTTATCAATCAAATAATGCATTCTCGAGCATAAAAATGTAGGTTGGTACCTAACAATTTCTTAGCGGTGGGGATTGGTGTCTCCAGTGGGTTGGTGACAATTTTTTTGTAAAAGACTTATTATTTTGAGACTAGAGTTGGATAGTAGATCCAAGCAATATTTTGTCATTGGTTTTCTCCCAAAAGGGTTTACACATAAATCTTGTGTTTCATAATTGTTGAATCTTATGTAATTTTTGTTGTTATGGATATTATTTTTTTAAATAAGTAAAATATTGTATTATATTGATTCACTCATCACCCTCTCAATATCCATGTGTGTTAATCAATTGGTATCAAATCCATTTCCTTAAAAATAATTTAACCACTGGAGGGTAAATCTCAAGAGAACACATGGCTAGTCAAGAAGGTTTCTCCACAAACAAAGCTCCATTTTTATGGATCAAACTATGCATTCTGGAGTATAAGTATGTAGGTTGGTGCCTAAAAATTTCTTACCGGTGGGGATTGTGTCTCTAGTGGGTTGGTGCCAATTTTTTTGTAAAATACTTTTATTATTTTGAGACTAGATTTAGATAGTAGATCGAAGCAGTCTTTTCTCAATGGTTTTACACATATATCTTGTGTTTCACAATTTTTAATATTCTATGATTGTTTTTATTATTGATATTAAGTTTTAAAATACATAAAAGAGTGTGTTATACTGATTCATCCACCCTGATATCAGTATAAGTTTGTGTTCATATATTGGTATTAGAGCGGTTTCCTTGAAAATAGTTTAACCACTAGAGGGTAGATCTCAAGAGAACACATAGGTAGTAAAAAAGGTTTCTCATCAAACACATCTCCATATTCTAATGGATAAAACTATGTGTTCTAGAGCATAATAATATGAACTTATCTAATGTATCTTGGATTTGACATTTGAAAACCATTTGTGCATTGTTATACAACTCTAGTAAATCCCCAATGATACACCTGGAAAAAAGGCCACCGAAAGAAATGCAAAATCCATGAATGAAATCTTATGTGGTCTATTAGAATCCAAGTTTGTCAAAGTGATGTAGTGTGATTCATAAAACAATTATAGGACAAAATCAAGAGTATTTATGAAGGAGATGAAAAAGTAAATAAATCAAACCTTTAAATTCATAAAATATAATTAGAGGGTTTAAGATTGAAATATGAAGAAAACATTACATCCTATCTCCTACAGGTGGATGAAATATTCAACATCATCATGGGTCTTGGATAAAAATTTGAAGAATAAATTATTGTGATAAAGGTTTTAAGGACCCTTCTCTTGCGATTTGATACAAATGTTTCAGCCAAAGAAGAAGTAAGAGATTTGAATACTCTAACAATGGATTGATTGCATGGAATTATAAAGCATATGAAATAAGAACAAAAAGGGAAAATCATCTAAGTGTGAGAAATACTTTATAGCCTTAAAAAGTGTGAATAATGAAGAGTTTAAATCAAGCTATAGCAGTAATAATTAATCAAATGTAGATTTAAGTTCATTTCTTAGAAAGCTTAAGAAAGGATTAGTCAAATACAAAGGTAAGCTACCCTTCAAATGTTTTAACATTGGTAAAATAGGAAATGTTGTTGTTAAGTGTCCTTTTGCACAAAATAATAGTAGTGATGATGAAGAAGATCATAACAAGAAGAAAGGGAACAAATACCTTAAATATAAAAAGAGCTATAAACATAGAAAATTGGAGGAAAGAAAGAACATTCACAAGCACAAGAAAATCCTCCAAGATAAGAGTTGATTTCACTAACATTAAGATGAATGAAAATGTTACTATCATTTCAACAAATTTTATTCTTGGTTTATATTATAAATCTCTCTATAGCTTACATGGCAACACTCCTTTAACCACGGTGCACGTAAAGCTATCATCTTTGTCATTAACAATTCAAGAATAGGAGGTAAGTCCCAATATTGTGATTATTTTCCTTATTTTTTAAATGTTTATATCTTATATTTTGGAATAATAAGTAGTTTATTCTTGAATTATAACAAGGGGATAGCTATTGTAGCTGCATCATGAAGGGAAACTACTATCAGAGGTCATTTCCCACCAAGTTCCATAGAATCAGTTATTATTTCGGATGATTATCACTTCAAGGAGGACACCACTCAAAAATATTTAAACAGATGATGAGTTCCTTAATCCCTCAAATAAACACATCGACTATACCGTCCACATTAATCGTAGGTATTTATGATTTATATATTTCAATATATTTGAAAATAAATGTAATTTCATATAAATTTACAATAATTATTTATAACTTATTTATATTCTCTTTCTATAAGAACCTCTAGTAGAATATGAATATTTTTCAGGATCTTGGTATCCGAACCAAAAATGTATATGAATTTCATCAAACACAAGAGCTATAAATATCTTTAGTACCTCACTTTCAGGCTCCAGGTATGAATCTCATTTATGTTGTATTTTTTACTTAATTTATTTTAAGGAAGATTCGATAAGCTTGTAAATTGTTAATGCTTTCTTCTCTTTTGGATCACACTTACCATTACCACTCCTATTATTTTAAGATTACTTCTCTACAAAAGCCACATGAAGTGAAATATCCCCCATCCGCACCTAAACTGTAATCCATGCAACTAAGTAATTTTTAGTCTTAAATGATATCATTTTATATTTATTATTATTTCATTCTTGTTATGTTTGTCATTTGAATTTTCACATTTTATTTGTAATTTATTGTTGTAGTACCTCCTCCACCCCTAATTCGAAATCAATCTACTACTACTATGAAGAGGAAAATGCCACCTCCGCACATCCACCACAAAATTTTGGGAGCAGGTTTTGTTGTAAGCATATTTCATTTATTGCTCCAACTTCAAACAGGGGACCCATTATTTTTGTATCGAGTTTCAAAAATTTTTGGAAAATGTTTCTAGTACACAAGGTGTGTTTTTTTTTGAATGAAATTTATTAGGATGAGAAATATATAAGGATTGAAAGTGGGTTTCAAGGCCATGGAACTTTCATTCCCAAGATATGATTCATGGGTCAAGCCAACATTCTCCCATTAGAGTGGATATATAAGAAACATTTCTCCAAGACAAACTACCTTAATTGATGATAAAAAAATGATTTTGCACTTAGAACTCTTTTGGATGAAAATTTTTAAGCCAATTTTAATAATTACTAAGCTAACATGTAAAATAAGATCCTAATCTAAAAGCTACGGCAGCAATAAATGAATAATAATGAAATAGAGTAAGTAATAAATAATGAAACCCTAAGTGAAAGTAGAGAGTAAGAAGACTTAGCTAATTCGCAGTAAAATATGGATTTTTAAAAGTGATGACCATGTGAACGAGAATGGAAGGAGCATGATAGAGGGATCCCAAAAATTACTGATTTGGTAGAACAATCTAGACAAAGGAGCTTGGAAAGGGATAGGGGCACATATGGGCACCGGGGTCCCGATTCTCGGGTGCTCGAGTCTGCAAAAATGGTCATAAGATCTCTTATGATTTTTCACAATATGTTTGATGCTAGCCACCTTTTATCTCTCCGAGGTCATACCAATGTAAGTCGAGGTTATTGTAAACTTGTAAGGAAGAATGAACTGTAAAACCATTTAATATACATCAAATATCAAAAAGAAAGATGTGGAATGAGAATTTAAACTGTCCTCGTTTTCATAATGGAGAAATTACAAATGAGTGATGCACTACATCTCATACCCAATGTAGTTTTGTGTGTGTGTGCATAATTGTGTCCTAAGTTACACTTATGCATTTTGCACTTAGATAGAGAACAAGTGACTAGATGTAGAATGTAGTAAATGTGTGCATGAAATATAATGAACTTTCATCCTACAAAGTGTATGTAGATGAACCAAAGCTTATGTCCCTTATGATCATGCTAAATGAATGTAATGGAGCTCTTAGATGCTTTGATGGATGCAACCTTACGTAGAGATAGATTTTGTTTAGTGTTTGGTCCTTTATTATGGTCACATAAATTTATACTTATATGATTCCTTTGTTAGTGTGTGTGACCTTCCTAGTCATTTTCCACATCACATGGTGAGTCATCTCGCCTTGCGAGAGTCGTATGTCTTAGGAGTCAAATGACAAGTGTTAGATTCTGTCATAGAATATGTCATCACATTGTCATTTGCGTCAGTGCATCATATGAGTTACATTCCTTATTTGGAATTATAACTCCTCCTTTAGTGGTGTCATATGCGTCAGTCATGTCATATGCGTTAGTGGCATCATAGGAGTTACTTTCCTTGTTTAGGCATGGGGGTTACACAACACCCCTATTTTTACTTCCTTTTCGATATATGAGAATGAGTAGACATGTTGTCTTTCTTGCATATTCTTTCCATTGTTTGAATCTTTCTTATTGTGTTGGAGCTATGACGTTACCATCAGAGTGCAACTTTGTCATGGTGCATTGTTTCGATATCGGTTCTCACATATCCCTCTTTCATGGTATAAAGTGAACAATTTCCATCAATCCAAAAGCTCGAATCGATGGTGGAGAGGGATCTCATCATGTTAAATATATACTATGCCAACACCCTCCCGCATGATGGAGCCAGTATACACCCAATCAGGCCCAACAAAATTAGGAGGTAGTGACACTAGGAATTTCCCAGGAGGTCACCCATCCCAACACTACTCTGGGGCTGGTGCACTTAACTGCCTGGTATCAGAGCTACATGACTTTCCATCACACCAAAATCTCAAACTGATGGAGAGAGGATCTCATCATGTTAAATAGTTGATACGCAAAACCCTCCGCACGATGGGGCCAAGTATACACCCCATCAGGCCCAACAACATTAGGAGGTAGTGACATATATCTTGACATGTTGGTGTTTAGAGGTGGGGATTGGTGTGTCCAAGAGGTTAGTGCTTACAAACTACTTAGCGGTGGGGATTTGTCTCTCCAATAGGTTAGTGCCTAAAAATTGCTTAGCGGTGGGGATTGGTGTCTCCAGTGGGTTGGTGCATATAATTGTTTATAAAATAGTTTTGTATTTTATGACTTGATTTGGATAGTATATCCAAGCAATATTTTCTCTATGTTTTTCCCTTGAAAGAGTTAACACATAAATATTGTGTTTCATGATTATTGAATCTTGTGTGATTCTTTTTAATGTGGATATTAAATTTTTAAATAAGTAAAAGATATTATTATAGTGATTCACACCCCCCTCTTAGTATAAGTGTGTGTTCATCAATTGGTATTAGAGTAGTTTCCTTCAAAATAGTTTAACCACTGGAGGGTAGATCTCAAGAGAACACATGGCTAGTCAAGAAGGTTCCTCCTCAACCAAATATCCATTATTTTATGGATCAAATTATGAATTCTAGAGCATAAGAATGTTAAATTATCTAGATCTTGGATTTGATATATTGAAATTAGTTATGAATGGTTATGTAACTCAATTAAATCCCCAATATATACAAATCAAAATAAGACTACTGAAATTATTACAAAACCCATGAATGCAATCTTATGTGGTCTATCAAAATCCATTTTTTCAAAGTTACGCAATGTGATTCTGAAAACAAAATATAGGAAAAACTCAAGATTAGATATGAAAGAGATGAAAATATAAATAAATCTAAACTTCAAACTCATAAAAAGACAATTTGACGGTTTGAGAATGAAATACGAAGAACATATATTGCAGCCTATCTCCTACATGTGGATGAAATATTCAACATCATCACAGGTCTTGGAATTTTTTTGAAGAATCCATGATTATTCCAAAGGTTTTGAGGTCCTTTCCTTGAGATTTGATGTCAAAGTTTCACCCATTGAAGAAATGAATGATCAAAATACTCTAACCATGGATGGATTACATGGAATTCTAAAAGGATATGAAATGAGAAAAAAAAAAGGAAAAAAATATAAGTGTGAGGAATCCTTTAGAGCCTCAAATAATTTTAATAATGAAGAGTCGTAATCAAGTTATGGTGCTAATAATTAATTAAATATAGAGGAAGTTGATTATTTCGAAAGATTAAGAAAGGATTAGTCAAATACAAAGGTGCACTACCCTTTAAATGTTTTAATTGTGGAAAAGTAGGACATTTTGTTTCTAAGTGTCCATATGCATAAAATAATAATGAAGATGATAAATGTGATCATAATAAGAAGAAAGGGAACAAATACCTTAAATATAAAAAGAGCTACAAATAAAGAAAACTTGAGGAAATAAAGAATATTGAAAACCACAAGAAATTTTTTTATTTCAAAGATAAAAGTATCTCATCTGAGGAGAGTAATGAAATTATATAAGATAATAATAGAGAAAAAACTCTATTCATGACAATAGAATCAAATGGCTATGTCTTAAAAAGTGAATAAAACATAAAATAAAGAAGGTTTTGAAAGAAGAAGAGAATGATGAAGTAGATTGGGAAGTGGATATAGAAGAAGAACTCATTTGTGCCCTAAATGAGATCAAGAAGCTTAAGAAAAGGAATCTAAAACAAAAGTTACAGCTTCAAAAATATGAAGAAGAGGATTGTGATTTAAAAGAAAAAATCATTAACCTAAATATTCAACTTGAAGAGGCAAAAAAGAGTAGAGGAGGAAATGAGAATTGAATTGAAAATAAAAGAATAAAATTGTCAAAGGGTATAATATTAAATTATTTCCTTAAGTAAGGAACTAGAGAAAACAACTACTAAGTTGAATAGAAGCCTCGAGTTTGTAAAAATACTAAAGTACTAAATGAAATTATCAATAACCAGGTATCACAATTTATCAAGTACTAGTCTTGGGTACAAATAATATTATCCGAATACTAAAAAGATCCCCAAGTACCACAAAATAAGGAAATTTAAGAAAAGCCAAAACATTATATTGGTTCTCTCAAAGGTTTTAAAATAAAAGAATCATG
The DNA here is from genome assembly GCA_018340775.1 of Taxus wallichiana var. yunnanensis. Lineage (NCBI taxonomy): Eukaryota > Viridiplantae > Streptophyta > Pinopsida > Cupressales > Taxaceae > Taxus > Taxus wallichiana. Next base: position 300,871,849 of record CM031234.1, read on the forward strand.
ATGAAGAAGAATCATGTTCGAAAAGAAAACAAGTTCAATAAAATCAGAATTCCTTTTCCCCTAAGGCATCATCATATGACCAAGTTTCAAAACTCTTTCTTTGGTTATTTTTTCATGTAATCACTTTGGTCATAAAGCAATAGATTGTAGGACTTGTCTAAGAAATTTTGGTTAGAACAAGAACAAAGTTATTGTGGGTTCTTAAATAGAAACTAAAATTCATTTTCCCCTTAGTGAATTACAATGAGAATGATATTGTGTGTTATAATTGAAAAGAATATTCTCATAGAGCATGCTAATGTAGAATTAGTTCTATCAAATATCACAAACAGAATAAGAATTGTGGATATCCCTGCTAGACAAAAAAATAAAAATAAAAAAATATTAGGGAAAGTAAGCGAGATCAAGATAACCATAAGAAGGAGAGATCTATTCTTGTACAAACACCCCTATATGTTCTAAATAATCAAAATAAAAGGTATATTGATATTGGTTTCTCAAGACACATGACATGAGATAACAACAAGTTTATCTCTCTAAAGCAAGTAAAGTAGAGCAATGTAAAGTTTGGAGATAATGTTACAACAAGGATAAGTAGAAGAGGTACTCTAAAGTATTAATAATGGAAAGACAAAAACAAATAATGTATTGTATGTTGAAGGTTTAAAGCATAATCTTCTTAGTGTTAGTCAAATGTGTGATCAAGGATACACCCTCACATTTTATGCTCAAGGTTGTGAGATTAGAAAGGCTGATACATGAAGATTAATTGCAAATGCAAACAAAACAACAAATAACCTATACATACTCAGTGAGATCAAAGGAGAAAAATGCTACATGTGAAAAACATATGAGAGTTATCTATGGTATAGAATAATGGGCTGCATAAACTTTGATAATCTAGTAAAAACAGCACCAAGCAAGTTGTAAGAGATATGAAAAATATTACTAAACCTATAAACACTCTTTGTAAGTAGTCTTAGCGTGGGAAATAAACAAGGATAGATTAAAGACAAATGAGTACTCAACAAATCCATTGGAACTTGTTCAAAAATACCTTTGTGGGCCTACCAGAACACAAAGATTGTAAGTTTCAATCTATTTTATGTTTTTATTGATGATTACTCTAGAATGAGATGGGTTGATTTCTTGAGAGAAAAATATAAGGCATTTGAGAAGTTTAAATATTTTAAATCCTTGGTTGAAAATGAAACATATTTAAATTTAAAGTACTTAAGATCAGATCATAGAGGTGAGTTTTCCTCAAATGAATATAAAGATTTTTTTAGGATCATTCAATAAAGATATATTTATCATCTACAAGAGCTCCAAAATATATTTGAGTTATAGAAAGGAAGAATCAGTCTTTACAAGAATTGGATAGAGCAACATTGAATGAATCCAACTTATCACATATATTTTAGAGATAATTAGTTTATAGAATAGTATACATTACGAATAGACGTAAAATTAAAGAAAACCACAACAAAACACCTTATGAATTATGGAAGGATATACTAGAAACAATCAAATACTTCAAATTGTTTGGGAGTAAGTGTTATATAAAGAGAGATGATGAAGACTTGGGCAAGTTTGACTCCATATCATATGAATGTATCTTCCTTGGTTATGCTTCAAGAAGCAAGGCCTATAGATGTTATAATAAAATTTGAACAAGATTGTTGAGAGTGCAAATGTAAAAGTGGATGAAGTAAGATATCAAAAGGAATGAGCAAAATAAATTGATTACCCAAAAGAAGAAAGCCGCAAAGAAGAAGAAAATAAGAAGAATATGATGAGGAAAAAGAAAGATACAAAGGAACCATCAAGTTACATTGATAAGTACTAATCAAAAAGAAAAATTCATCTTTGGTAAAAATGTTGGAGTAGAGACTAGAAGAATATTAGAAACTACATTAGAACATGTAACCTATCCTTACCATCTAAAATACAGCCTAATGAATTTATAGAATCTTGTAAAGAAAATCATTGGATTGATACCATGGAAGAAGAGTTAAATCAGATTGAAAATAATGATACTTAGGAATTTTTCGGAAGACCAAAAGACAAAACGTGATTGAAAACATGTGAGTTTTTAGGAATAAATTTAATGAAGATGGCCAAGTGGTAAGAAATAAAGAAAGATTTATTTGTAAGGGGTATGCTCAAATTTATTGTATTTATTTTGAATAAATTTTTTCTCTTCTTGCAAGACTATAATAGATTATAATGTTTTTGGTATATGTTTGTTTCTAGAGATTTAAATTCAATCAAACTAATGTTAAGTCTTCCTTTCTCAATGGAAATTTAGAGAAAGAGGTATACATTAAAATCTATAAGTTTTTCTATTATCAAAAGACAAGAATTATTTGTTCAAGCTAAAGAAATGACTATATGGGTTGAAACAAGCCCCATGGCTTGGGTACTCAAGACTTGACAAGTATCTACAACAACAAGGTTTCAAAAGAGGAATTGTTGATAACAATATTTACATCAAGTTTGAGGGTAATAATAAATTGATTGTTGTATTTTATATAGATGAAATCATTTTATGGAGGTAGTAATGAAAAAATGTGTTAAAATGTTTCTATGGAAATACAAGATGCGTTTGAGATGTCAATGATTAGTGAGTTATCATTATTTCATGGTCCATAAAATTCTCAATGTGATAGAGGCATATTTATCTCACAAAGAAGGTATATCCAAGAGATGATACAAATGTTTTGGATGGAAGATTGAAAACCAGTAAGCACTCTCATGGTCACATGTTTTAAGGTAAGAAAGGATGATGAATCTCTGAACTAAATAAGATACTTTACATGTTATTGATGGAAACCTACTATATTTGGTAGCATCAAGGCTAGACATTATGTAAAGTAGGCATGGTAGATCATTTCTAAGAAACACGACAATAAACTCATTTACAAGTACACAAAATATTATTAAAATATCTAAAGGGAAATTTGGACTATGGTCTATGATATTCAAGAGGTGAAGATGTCACAGAGTAAAAGAATATATTGGTGAAGATTGGGCAAGAATTTTGATGATAGAAAAATAACAAAGAGGAGAATTTTTCTTGAAACAAGTTAGTATCTTGGTTAAGCAAGAAGCAAACTTATATTTCTTTATCCACAACATATGCATAAGATATTTTAGTACTCTCATGTTACACACAAGTTATCTAGAAGAAGAAGGCTGTATGAAAGACATTAAAGTAGAACTTGATCTTCATATTTCCATATTTAGTGATAACACTAGTGGAATAAATATATCAAATAATCCTGTTATGCACTCTAGAACAAATTATATTCCTATCAAGTATCATTTCTTAAGATAACAAGTGTAAAAATAGAATGTCAAATTGGAATACATTACCAAAAAAGAAAAAATGTGTATATTTTCACAAAGCCCCTTCCAAAAGAAACTTTTGAATATCTTAGATAGAAATGGGGAGTGATATATTTATTATGAAACCATTAAAGAAGAAGCATCAATTCATGGGAAGATAATCACTTCATTTTTTAGCTCCACAATAAAGACAACTCAAAAATATCAACTAATGAATATTTTATGTGACAGTTGAGATTGTCCCTTTTTCATTGATGTTAAACGAAGAGAGTTATAGAAAGGGGGAGAATTACAACAAGGGGGAGTGTTATGTTCTTTCTATATTTTTAGGTAATCTCTACACAAGATTATCATCACTGAAAAGGGGGTAGATTGTTGGAAATATTGTCGTTGATGTCAAAGGAGTGAAGATGTCAAATAAATTAGCTTATATGTTCTATATGTTGGAAATATTTGGTGTTGATGTGGAAGGAATAAGTCAATCAAGAAAAAGTTATGGAAATTTTAATTCTACAGTGCACAAAAAGGAATTTATTTTGTATTCTTTTAAGGGTGCGAAGACAAGTCAATGACATGTAACAAAGGGGTATAGTGTTTAGTGTCCCACTAGTTTTCAAAGGTAAGAATGTCGCATAACAAAGTATCTATTATGCGGAACAAAGGAGTTGATCCATAGTGTTTTGTGGGTGGTAAAAATTCTAAATATTCATGGTGTAAAAAAAGTAAGTAGGCCGTCATGAAAATCCTTAGAGGTCTAGGAAAGTTGAGGAACAAGGAGAAAGCCAAAAAAGGTACACATGAAGGTCAAGGGAAGATGTGGAAAAAGGAGAAGAATCAATCAAGTCTGTAGAGGTCATGGAAAGATGTTGAAGAAGCTAAAAATTGATCAAGTCCATGGAAGTCAAATAAACTGAGAAATTCATAATATAAGTCTAGAAAGGTTGACTCATGTTTTTCATCCAAAATGAATTTTATTAGGTAGAACCTTGAAAGAAAGCACACCCTTTCAAAAGATGAAAATGGTATAAAAGGACATAGAGTTGGAAATATTTTTGAGTGTGTGAGTGTGGAAAAATGAGGAATTGTTGAAGAAGAAGGGAGATAGAAGTATAGAGGAATAATAAATATATATCATTCAAACATGGGAAGAATTTTTTGAAGAAGATATATTTAATTATCATCCATTGAAGAAGTTCATTTGGAGGTATTTGTTTCTTAAGATAAGAGATCAATATCTCTTTCTAATTTTTTTCTTAGGGACAAGGATTTTGTCTCAAGTAGGTTGGTACCTAAAAATTACTTAGCGATGGGGATTGGTGTCTCTAGTATGTTTGTGCCTAAAAATTATTTAGCGGTGTGGATTAATATCTCTAGTATGTTAGTTCCAATAAATTTCTTAGCGGTGGGGATTGGTGTCTCCAATGTGTTTGTGCCTATAAATTTTTACAAAAGAAATTTATTATTTTTTGACTTGATTTATACAGTATATCCTCACATTCTTTCCTTTGTTTTTTTCTCGAAAAGGTTTCCACATAAATCTTGTGTTTCATAATTGTTGGATCTTGTGTGATTGTTGTTATTGTGGATATTAAGTTTTTAAATAAGTAAAAGATTATATTATACTGATTCACCTCCTCTTAATATAAGTGTTTGTTAATCAGGATGGTCCCCAAATTTTATGTACAAAATATTCTTTCATAAATTATGGCTCATGTCAAATAAGGCTTAAGCTAACTTTTGGCTTATTCCATAAAACGGAAGAAAATCTATTAAAACTCTAAGTTCTAGAAAAATCCAAAAAAATATTCATAGCTAAATTTATTAGACCACTAGATGAAAGAATTTGGCCCCAAAAATATATTGAAATGACATCAACATTTGTGAAATTTTTTTCATGAAATATAACTTATCAAGATCTAACTCCCTAGAAATGATCTCGATGGTGGGATAAAAATTTATGGTCTTTGGAAGTTATAATTCAACATCACATATGCAAGCCAAATGGCCTCCACGAAGATAAAATCATAGAGAAGACAATTTTAAATTGTTTACAATATAGAAGTGGCTCCAATTCTTGACATGTGTCAAGCATTGATATATTTTGAGACCCTCCAATTTTATGGCTTTATGACTCCCAGTTGTCCTGATCTTGACCACAAGGCCTTCATCAGAAATACAAATTTGGGAGTCTTGAAATTGTCTCTTTAACAATAACAAATAGCTCATGTGAATCAAAAATGTCACTCTCCTCATTATTTACAAACTTTGGGCTTGATTCCTCTTGGTTCACAATTTAGGACATGTTTCTTTGACAAGAATCTTCACATTTCCATAGAGATCATTGTTTAGGTTAATTTTGACAAAATCCTTCTTATTGTTAAGCTTTGTATTTTAATATCATTTGAATGTATTTTTCCCAAATCTATGTTAGAAAAATTCCAAGTCTTTTCTAGTCTATTCAATGTTTAGTCCCGACGCATTGTCAAATCCATGCATACCATGAAATTATATGTTTACAATATAATACAAGTTTAAACTTTAAAATAGTTCCCAAATTGAACCTTGAAAATACTATAAAATGTTAAACATGTAAAAAGATTCCATTTTAATGAGCTATCTCGAGAATAAAAATCATATATCCTTTTTGGTCATATTAGAGGCTTAGAAGTTGGTTTTTCAAGTGATAAATAAAGGGGGCTCCATTTTCTTATCAAAGGGAAATGTGGGTGTATTTTTCACAATATCCTTGATCTATAGGTGTTTCTTATACTTTGATTGGTAGAGAGAATAGTTATTGTTGACATGCGCTAAGCTTTGTCTAGCGGTAGTAACATGGTGACTGTAATAAAATAAGATTCACTATATTTTATTCACATCAAAGATTTTGATAAAGCAACACCTAATTTTTGGATGAGGAACATAAATGAATGGGATTCTCAAAATAAAAATATTGGAATTAAATACCTACATTTCCATCACCTACTCCATAGATTATATTATTCTTAGCCAAATAATATGTTATCTATGCTTCACTTTACTATCTCAATATCACTTGTTTTATTCACATCGGTGAAACTTGCTCTTAAAGGTCGATAGTATGAAACCTAACCAAACTGATTGTTTTTGTAGAAATTTATAGACCCCATTTTAGTTTTAAGCTCGAGTAATTACATGGAAGTAGGAAATGTTTGAATAGTCATATATAATTTATCCCACCTTGAAAATAGTCATATGGATAAATTGTCTTTGGTTGTACTCTTAATTTGTATGACTTCATGCTCATCAACTGGACATCATTTAAATTGGTAGATAAGACAAAGATATGAATGGAAAATTGGAAATTAATTGATGGAAATTAAATACTTGCATGCCTTATACCTTGAAACCTCCCTTTGCACTTATAAGATCAAGTAGTTGTATGAAAAAAACTTGTGTGTGAATGACCATCAATAATTGAGGCCCTCAAATGATCATTCAATTAAGCTTAGGATTTTATATTTCAATAAATGTGGATTTTATCTATCAATAAAGGTAGATTTCATTTGTCAATCAAACTTTCTATTTTTTATTTAATGACATCAAGCTTTTCAATTGGAAAATGCTTATTTTGATAGGTAAGGCATAAATATGAATGGAATGTTAGAAATTAAAAGGTGGGAAATAAATACTTTCATTTCCCAAGCCTATTCCATATAGAAGCCAAAATAATATGTACTATTTCTTCCACTTAATCATCTCAATCACATGTGTACTATTCATGTGAGTGAACTTTGAGCCTAAAGGGGCCAAAATTAAAATAAAACTTTAACAGGGTTCAATATCAAAACCCATCCATACTATTTTTTATTGAGCACTTTGTGAAGCACAATTTTGAGCTTTAAGCTCGATTAATTGCAAAAGGCAAGAAATGTAGGAACAATCGGTGATAACTAAGCCACTACAGGGAATGAACATATGAGTGGTAAGAATGTTTTATTCATCAATCAAGATTTTCTATTTTTTATTTTACTTTTTATGGAATCAAGTTTTTTGATTAAACGACATTTAATTTTTTAGATAAGGAAAATACATGAAAAGATAGTCAAAAATAAAAATGTGGGAATTAACACCATGTATGCCCCTTACACCTATTTTGTGGTTCATATTTTTCCTATCCAAATAACATTTTCTATATGTGTTTGTATATATATCATCTCGTGTTTCTTGCATTATTCACATGAGGGTAATATATGCATAAAGTGGCTAAAATAAAAAAATGCCAAAAATCCAATATGTTTAAGCATCAAAACCTATAATTTTAATATTCTAAATATGATAGATTGGTTTACTCTTATTAATTAAATAAAATGTAGTAAAATGGTAGTTAATATAAACTAGGAAAAAAATTAAAAAACAGATGAATCTATAAAGAAAATGACCCAAACAACTAAGAAAGAAGATATGTAAAATCCTAAAGTGCAAAGAGAGTTATAAAAAAATCAGTTGATTAGACGATATTGTTGGATTGTGTCATAGAGATGGTTGGAGGAACATGAGGAGGAAACGCTTATGCTGAAGTCAAGAAAAGTGCATATTCAGACAATTTGAGTGGAATAGGACACCTAGAAAGGTATATGGGCACATTTATTCACCCTAGTCTCTAATATGGCTCCCGGTCTATGAAAAAGCTATGCCAACCTCCCATAGGTGTTGCTTGATGGTTTTCTCGACTTGGCTTCTGTTGCACTAACTTTGCTGCACTACATTATATGTCGCTAGTAATCGGTGATGAACAAAAGACTGCAAAATCCCAAGACAAGCATCAAACCCTAAAAGAAGAAAGTTAAATATGAAGGGGTCGACTAACCTTAGTTGCCACAATGGTGGACTTACTAACCGAGCATTGCACTACATCTTAGAACTTATATAGTTCTTTGTGTGTGTGTGCAATCATGCCCTAGGTGGTCTTGTTTGGTTCGTACTTTGTAAAAGTAGTAAGAAATAACTATTTGTAGAAATGTAAAGGAATAGTAGATCGAATAGAATGAACTTCCCTCCTATGTAGTGTGATGGAGATCAATCAACCTCGTGTCTTGTGGTGGAGCTAGATGGATGCAAATGGAGCCTTTAATGGATGTAACATTAGGTGATGATAGCAATGCTTAGTTCTTAGTCCACCATTATGGTCTTATAACTTTATATTTATATGGTTCTCTTGATCTAATTTCATAATTAACCCCAAAAAGGATGACCAAAAGAAATATGAATTACTCAAATCACTAGAAACTACCCAAAAAGTGGCGAGAAAGTGTAAAAAGGATCAGGGTGCCCTAATTGGGACCAAGGTGTCTGTTGGTGCCCTAATAGTAGTATGAGATAAAATGACACCAAATGGAAGAACTAACTTGGCGAGTAGATGCGGGAGGTTGGCAGTGATGACAACAAGCAAAGTAAAATTGCCAAAGGATAGGGGTTAATTAGTACTTTCTTCACTCAAAAACCATATGAATAGTAGTATGAGACTGGGACTAAATAATTTCTAAAGTGCATGATTTATTATCTATATTTTCCCCACTTTATGTTTGTGAGTGGAATGCTCAAGAACATAAAGTAGATAGAAATGTGTAGTTAATGTCCATGAAGATTGTAGTATAAAATGTCCCAAAGGAATAGAAAAAGTGTGGAATGAAAAAAATATGATGGATTATGAAAACTAAAGATGTAAAAGAGAAAAAAAGGTGATAAGAGTGAACTGAGGGTAGAAACACATGTGTAGTTTTTGATGTGTGTGATGTACCTACATGGTTAGTATGTTGTGTGTTACCGCAAAATGTTGTTGTTTTCCCCATTGTTGTAGTTTTTGACTACTTATTTCTCATACGACCGTATCTATAAGGATAAGATGATCAAGAAGTCAAATATGCATGTATATATGTAAAAACACATGTAAAAGACACATGTATATGTATGTAAGAGTATGTAAATGTAAAATACACAAATGAAAAATGGAACATGTGCACTGATCCGTGATGAGAGAAAGGGTGTAGAAAGAGGATATCATGTCCTGGGTTTTTTGGGCAATCGACACCATATGTCGAAGAAGTATAGTGGACGAATTCATTGTATCCTTCAACTTTTAACTACTTCCCGAACATGTGTGAAGAGATCTCTGTATTGCCTAGTTTTTGGGTGATCCAATGCCACTGGCTGAAGTAGTGTAGAGAGGAAGTTTATTATATCCTATAATCTATAACTTCTCCCCATAATGATAAAGACTACCATGTCATGTAAAATCCACTCTATACGAGGTTTGTAGATGTGTTTGAACCCACTCACTATATAACCCATAATTCCAATGGAGGAACTAAACGAAACTGGTCTATATATATAGAAGCGTTGTATAGTATGTAAACCCCAAATGATGCCCCCTCTTTGGGGGTGCATGCAAGGTCACTGATAAGAGAATTCAGCCTCAAAAGAGGACCAACGACATGAAATCTATAACTCTACACAACATGGGTAAAGGAATGTGCTTGGTAGAGACCAAGGTGAACAAAAATGGGAGGCTAGCCAAATACAAGTGTTAGTACAAACAAGCATGTATGTATAAGATAATGTGTAATCTACACAAATAGTGTATAAGCTACCAAGCAATATAGTAATGTAAACACACAAGAAGACAAATTAAGCCACACAAAGCGGTCTATAAACATGGAACATCACCCACGATGTTGCAAAGACATGCAAGGACATCATGGCCGCATACAACAAAAAAGGGAAAGGCCCACATATAATAGAAAATAGTAGACAAACAAGTACAAACAATAGATAATCATTGAAGAAAGAAATCCTATGAACAAATGTTGCACATGAAGAACCCATTAGCATGTTAGAAAGATAACCAATATGTCAAAATCATGTATAACCATGTAATTTAGAGTGTTAAGTACAAAATGAAACAATAACACATGTGAGAGACTAATGTGGATGTCCCCAACGACCATTATAGGATGGGTAGAAGGTGAGCATTTGTACTACATGAAAAATACCTATATCTATGATCACAACTAAGAAAAGGCATGAACGTGCATGTGTGTATGGTATAAATAAATGACATAAAATAGATCTAATCAACATGTGCAATAAAGTGACCATATACAAGGAAGCTGTAAACAATAATCAAAGTAAATAATATATATAACATGTTATATATAGGTGTAATGGAATGTAAGATAGAATGATAGGATCCACATTCCCCTAAGTAAATGGAAATGTATGCAGTGAGGTTTATTTAGTTTTCCCCTCGCCAAGAATGAACCATAAGCGAGAGTGCGTCATTGGGAAATGGTTGAAATGTGAATTGTGTCTAACACATTGTTATGAGTGTGTACGTGTGATGATACGTGACCTAGAAATGATGTGTGTGTGACACTTATAGCCAAATATTATATCACGAAAAGATGATTGAAAGAGTGATGATGTAGGCTAAAGCATATATCACTACAAGAGGAAGGAATTGGTGACCATTTAGCCTAAACCGTATGTCCCTAGCCTAATAATATTGCATGATATAAGGTTGAATGATGAATGTGTAAGTATAATGACATATATTTTATTATTAGACCCTTTGTAGTTAAGTATGGATTGAGGAACTAAAGTACGTCATAGGGTAGTGATTATGACATGTAAAAGTAGATGTAGTACATGTGATGAGTAGATGACCATTTGATGAATAGGAACATGTAAAATTTAATTCATAATGTGATCGAGAAGGTTACTTATTCAATTCATGTCGGGTTCACCAAAATGATTAACAAAAAATGTGCTAAAATGGTAGTTAATCTAAATGAGGAACAACAGTAAATAAAAAATGAATTTTTAAAGAAAATTACCTAAACAACTAAGAAAGTAGATATGAAAAACCCTAAAGCACAAAGAGATTTAGAAAGAACTCAGTTTATTTAAAGTTCTTTCTAGAATGTGTCACAAAGATGGCTGGAGAAATAGGAGGAGAAAATCCTGTCTGAATTCAAGAAAAGTGCAAATTTGGACAATCTTAGTGGACTAGGATGCCCGGATAGGCATTGGGGAAACTATGGGTCCCTTATTCTTATGAATGGGTTCCCTAGTCTATGAAAATGCTCTGTCAAAATCCTCCAAGGTTTTGCTTGATAGTTTCTTTCCTTTTCTTCATGTCACACAAACATCGTTGCATGTGTGTTGTATGTTGATGGTAATCGGTGATGAAGAAAAGACATACAAAACCCCCAAAAAAGCAACAAACCCTAAATAAGAAAGATGCATATTAAGGGGTCAGACTGACCTCAGCTTCCAAAATGGTGGAATTACTAACTAAGCATTGCACTACATCTCAGACCTGATATAGTTCTATGTGTGTGTGTGTGTGTGTGTGTGCGCAATCATGCCCTAGGTGCTCTTGTAATATTCAGTATTTTGTGAAAGTAGCGAACAATAATTATATGTAGAATGTAATAGAATGGTCAATGGGATATAATAAACTTCTCCTATCCAGCATGTGATGCGAGATGAACAATCCTTGTGCCTTGTTATGGAGCTAGATGGATACAAATGGATCCTTTAATGGATGCAACCTTAGGTGATGATAGTAGTTCTTAGTTCTTGGTCCCTTAGTATAGTCTTATATATTTATATTTATATGTTTCTCGTGATCTAATATCATAGTTAACCCCGAAAAGGATGACCATAAGAAATGTGAAATGCTCAAATGACTAGAAAGTGCCCAAAACATTGCGTGAAAGTGTAAAAAGGATCATGGTTCCCCAACTTGGATAAGGGGGCACTGTCGGTGCCCCATTACTAACACGGGCGTGCCAATCAAAGATAAAATAACTCTAAATGGCATAACTAGAGTGGGTGAGTAGATGCAAGAGGTCCAAAGTGATGACCTGCAAGAAAATTAAAATGGCTAAAGGATAGGGGTTAATTAGTACTTTCTTCATGCAAAACCCATATCAATAGTAGTATGATACCAAGACTAATTAATTTATAAAATGCATGATTAAGAGGTGAAAAATTTGGGAATATATTTTTCCATACACAGAATTATTAAAATATATTCTGTATGAAGGGTAAAATAAAGAGAGAATCTTGTAGGGGTGGATGTGATTAACTAAGTATTGAGTAACATGTGTCTCGCAAAATAAAAAATAATAAGAATGTGTTGTAGGAGGAATGAACTCGATAGGGAATCAAGAAAGACAATGATGGCGACACCATTTTGGATTGGTTCCTCGATCGGTGATGATGAGGACGTAGTTTTAGAAGGTTCACATAGTAGGCGTGTTAAAATTACTTCTTAGCTCTATGAATATGGCATCAAAGAGGAAAAGCACAACGAAACAAGAGCATCGAGAAAGAGACAAATAAATTATCTTGATGAGTTTGATCCATAACAAGGTACTTCATCTATGCAAAATAATTGATTATTTGTTGCATGTATCATATTTAGGAGACTTAAACTTTGTTTAACTCGGAAAATACCTTGATTAACAATAATACATTATAATCATATTACTTAGGATTTTCCAATTGAATAAACATAATTGATTTTCTTCCTAGATCTAATTTATTTTCTAGAAAGTTGGCAACAAATTTTTAAAATTAAAAAAGAAACATTATCGAGAATAACATGTTTCTTTGTAAGTCTAGTAAATCTCTAGTTATAAACAAAGTAATGCATGTACAAATCCTTCATACCCTCCCGCTTCTTAGAAATATGTATATTTTAAGCCTTGTATTAGTTTCATCAAACTCTCAAATAACTTTGATATATCTTTTTAAAACAACTTTGTATTGCCAAAACTGAATTCTATAATATCAAAAATTTCATCCCTAAAAATAACCGTCTTTGCATTAGGATGTTGTCCCCTTTCAAGAGTCATGTTACAATACTATGGAATTCAATTTTCCTTCATGTTTTCTTCATATTTTTATCTTTTAGGGCATGTATGATTTCCAAGTAGGTGGTCAAGTCATGTTTGTTCCTATCGAGGGTTCTACAAGATCTAATGCCAATGGAAAAAATCATCATCATGATCGTTGGAAAACTATTTCCAAGGTAGTATTGAAGTCATCATTTATCCAAAATTGTTATCTTGAAACATGTTTCTTGTCTACGTATTCCTATCACATGATAAGATTTTTAAATTTTAAAAATTTTCATTACAAGTCATCTTATAATTTACCATAAAATATCTAGATTTTGTTTCAGGCTCCAAAATATGTTATGATTAACATAGAGTGTGTGGTTTGGCTAGAGTGTTTGAAGTTTATTGAAGATACCATGGATAGTCTCAACATCATCTTGAGAATAATAAGGAAACCCAAAATTATATGACTGAGGTGTTAACAAAACATGACACATACCTCGATGGATTTTGTGATTTCAATTTCCACACTATGTATTTTCCAAAGTAGAAAACGATTGGTTTGTAGTGATGAATAACATAAAAATAATCAACATGAAACATGGATAGGCTTAAAGATGTCGTATGGAAAGGACCAAGTGTATCAAAACCTCCATTTCCTTGCATGTGTTATCCACAACATGTTTCACTCCCAGTTGGAAATATACAAGTTAAAAGAAAATGTAAATAAATTAAAAATATACAAATATTTTAGACCTAAAAAGCTGAAAAATATGTAAATGGTGGTTCCAAAATATATAATATTTTTATTCAAAGGTCTCCCATTCTTTAATTGGTAAAATACATGAAATGATAGGAAATTATTAAGCTTCTAGATTAGTGTTGGATAGCTGTAAAGCATATATGCCCATTGGAAGAGTCATTTGTATATGATCTATAAAAAATATTTTCCCCATTTGTCTCACCCAATGTGGTTTGGAGAGTGAAATTATGTTTGGTTTCTTGTTTATTTGGTTTTAGAGGTTTTATTGTGTTTAGTTTCCATGTTTTTTTCTTTAGTTAGTCTGTTTGAGTTTTTTTGAGGTTTGATGTGTGTAGAGTAGGGCTAAATATACTTATTTTTTTCTCTGTTTGTGTTGTTTGATGATTTTTGGTTTTGGTTTAAGTTATATTTCTATTTATTTATATAATATTTTGTGATTCAAAACAATAATACTAGAATCCAAGAAATGGAGCAGATAAGGAGGCAAGAACATGTCAAGCTAAGGTATATGTTAAATTTTTTTATGCAATTTTCGTCTGTCTTAATTGCTGATTTTTTATATTTGAGTTTTACCTTCATTTTGCAAAGTAGGATAAGGAATTTTTTAGATAAGGTAATAAGATTTGGTTTTGAAGGGACCAAAAACACTTTAGACAAAAATAAGTTGAGGGCCCAAAAGCCAACAAAAAGGAACCAAATGCACAAAGTCGACAAGCTCGACAAGCAATTCTCATAGAATAAAGAAGACCACAACCGATCTAATTATTACAAGATATATATATATATATATATATATATATAATACTTAGATCACCAAGGAAGCAAAACACAACAAACCCATAGGATAGTAACACGAGAGAAGAGTGTAGCCAAAGTACAACCATCAGTCCACACATCGTTTCTAGGAATATTTTCTTTTGGTTGTCGTGGTCGGGCCCGCTTCCCTCGCCTTTACATTTGATGATCACCTTTGGTAGGTATTTTCTAAGTTTTTTTATCCTCCATCTACCTAATGTCTTCATCATCTATACTACTCATCTTTAACCTCATGTTGACCTCCTTTGGTTTAGCTTCCATTTTATCAATTTAATCTTCAAGGATCAAAATCCTCTGCTCCCACATAATAAAGTACACGTTCAATGATCCAATTTTCTTTTTGGATTTCAATTTATCTCGTGGTAGTCTTTAAATTTTTGTACAATATTTTTATCAACCACCAAAATGGTGTCCGTAGTAAACTCAACTCTAAGGATGCAATCTTCCCGGTCGATCATTTCTCTATCTCTCTCCCTATTCCCAACACTCTCCTCATTACCCTTGTCACCCTTTTTCATATCACAATGAATTTCAAAATGCTAGAAAAACCTTATTGTTACCCCCTTTTATCTCATTTTTATGTGAGATGTCATGGTTTCATTATCAGAATCATCACTTTTGTCCCAAGGTCGAGGAGGGATAAGGATTTTCATTTCTTAAACAATAGAAAAATTAAGTCATTGTAGAAAGGGGTATTTGTCTTATCATTTGGTAGTATTCTATAGAAGTAGTCAAGGACCTAAGGAGGAAAAACATGAATTTCATCTCCTAATTTTTTCTCAAATAATTCAAAATGGAAAGGTGGTAAGAAAACATATTACTGAATTTACCCTTGAGTGTGAGGTACTTCAAAACCACAAGACACACATCTACCAACCTTTCTAGAAAACAATTTCTAGCTATACCATCATGTACTAAAGATTATTTTACTTGGGGCCAAAAAAGGTTGAAATTTCATGTTTTCTTCTAGTTTTATCCTTAAATTTTTAAAGCCATCGATGCACATACCAAGTAGCTTCATATATGGTGTCCTCATTGACCACTATTTTACCGACCCTCATCTTGATGCAACCATCCTCCCGGGATTTCTTAAATTCATTAGCTAGTTCTCGGATCATGACCATATAATTTTTAATTAAAATTTATAGACCACCCCAATGAAGGAGCCTCTACAAAGTAGCATCCCTTTAGAGATGAAGGTAAGTCATGGGTTTTGTACACACTCTCTTTCCACCCATATCTTGCCCTATAAAAACCAGTCGTGAAATTGTGCCGAATGAAGGAAAAGGACCAAACAGATCCTTAACTCAATATTGGTATTAAAAACCCTTCTAAATTATGATTCAAGTCCACATGTATCTTGTCCTACATATCCCTATAATCATGACTCCCTATCTCAAGCATATATTGTCTTCATTAATCAAAATTTTTATATTATTCCAAGGTAAATCCTCATGTTGCTAGCTCAACTTTCCCAAAGAGGTTATTTCCATGATTGGCAAGAACATTCACCATCTTATTCCCATTCCTGAAAACATGTTATATCTCGACCTTATGAAATGATCCCATCAATTTCTTGGCTTCCTTAATGATGTTGTTAAGCTTCCTCCCATGCTTGTATTATGCTTAATAACATTAATCATGCATAATGAGTCCCCTTTAATTATCGGTCTTCGACATTTATAGTTCCACTTAGCTTTAATCCCCAAAGCATAGTTATAACTTCAACATAGTTATTTGAATGATGCCCAACCATGTTACCAGAATACACCCTTAGAATTTCACCCTTACGGTCCCATATTATCCCTCTTTCTCAACACTTCCTTCCCTAATCTTAGCCAAACCATCAAAATTTATTCTGTACCATCTAGATAGTGGAAATATCCATTTAACATTCATTTTTTCTCCCCTTCTTTACTTTTAATCTCATTCATGATGTTGAAATTTAAATTATTTAAAATATCCATTTCTAAACCTGAGGGAGGTTTGGCTGACTTAATTTTGATGGTTTGAATATTTTATTTTAGCTTCTGGATGATTTTCTTCACCACCTTCATGGAGTTAGAGCCCTTATTTCTGAATATCCTATTATTAATTTCAATCCATACACTCCATAGTGTATGTGGGAGAAAAAGTTTCCATAATTCGTTGATAATATCATGGTGGAAAATAGATATCTTTATTCGGGTTTTGGACCTTTGCCATTAACACAAGTGTTGTCATTGATTTCAAGTCACATTAATGGAAAAAAAGTAGAAAAATGTATAGTGTAAGTTTTGTGCAAGTATCTCAAGATCAACCATGTATAATCTTCAAGTGGGTGCTTGAAGAATCTAGAGTGAAAAATCAAAGAAGCACTAGAGGTGTCATGACAAAATGAAACCAATATATGCTTTGGAATTGGTGTTCCTAATAAATCATTGGTTTCAAGTGGGTTTTTATCCCAAAAGAGTTTCCCACTATAATTTTTGTATTAGAAGGTTATCTTGACTAACATCTATTTGTTTTTAATTCTTATGATATATTATTGAACTCAACTAAGGATTCCTAGATTAAAAATCATGTAACAAGTTTTAATCGCCAATTCGATTCACTCCCACATCTCAGGTGCTTGTGATCTCTAACAATTAGTATCATTTAACGACCATATTTTCAACCGAGTGAGTCCTTCTTATTGCTTAACATCTTCAAGGAGATCTTCTCTTCACAAGCATGGAAAACAAATGAAGTATTGAAAATCAAGCACAAGGTGGTTTATCAAGAGTGTGAAGATCACCTCTCTTCACTAGAACAAATTATGATTTTTTGGAGAATAAGAATGAAAAAATATCTCATGTCACTTGGTTTTGATATCTAGTATGGTTTTGATAAAGGAAACAATCATCTATCCGTCGAATTGGTGTTCCTAATAAAAATTGGTTTCAAGTGGGTTTTCAATCACACTTTATTTGTTAGACAAGGCAAAAATATGAGTGCAACTTAAGATCCATAAATGTCATGCAATGTGTGATCTCTAACAATTTGAGTGAGTCCTTCTTATGAAACATAAGGAGATTTTTTAAAGATAATTGGTATCCCAAATGCACCCCCTTGGGTTAAGTTTGATGACTCACCATAAGTGGACTTAGACATTCAAATTCACAGAACAAGGCAAAAATATGAGGACATGCATGAGATGACCATAAAATTTCAACACTAAGAACTAGAATAAAAAAGGGAAAATTAGAGTGATCCCTACAAGAAACCAAACTCGAATAAAAAAGGAAAATTGAGTGAGCAGTGAGTGAGTAAGCCAAGAGAGCTCCGCAAGCTATCCTAGCTCACCGAGTCGGGAAGAATAAGAAATGGAAGTTAGATGACCATCCAACCCCACCTAGTTAGATAGCTCCATGTGAAAAATTGGTGGTCAACTCAAGAAATGAAATGGTAGACTCAAATGATGATCCATCGCAATTAGTGGAGAGTTCGGTGAGTTCTGTAGCTAGCCAAGTCAGGGTGGAAAAAGATACGAGGTTGGATGGAAGAATATGGCCATAAAATCTCATCTAGTTAGATGGTTATCCAACCCCATAGGTTGGATAGAGGAAAGACAAATCTAAAACCCCACAAAGTTGGATGTCTAAGGTCGACAACTAACGGGTTATAGTCAGTGCATCGTCAATTTGGCCAAGTTTAATGCACGTTCATGTGACGATGGAAAGGTTAAAAGTAGTCAACTCACCGAGCTGACTCAACGAGATTGAGAGTTATTTGGTGCGCCCACAACAAGGATAAATTTTTCGTGGATTTGGGTAAGCTAAGGTGGGATCAGATGACACAGGTCAGTTATACGTAGGATGGATGACCATCTAACCCCATAGGTTGAAAGGCCAAGGTCAGATGATCATCTAACCCCACAGGTTATACGACATAGGTATGGATGGCCTACCATATGTATGTACGGTTGGAAAATATAGACGGTCATCTAACCTAATAGGTTGGATGGCATACGACGTACAAGGAAAGTAGCTTATTGTGAGAGCTCAAATTAGAAGTCACAATGGACAGTGGCTCGGATGGATGCATCACTTAGTTAGATGATCCGTTCACTAGCGTAGTTGTATGAATGGAAGATAGATGACCATACAACCCAATAGGTTGGATGGACCGTAGTGTAAGATCAGTGGTCATCGGTTAGATAGTTACTACATGGATGTGCAGTAGCTACAAGGTTGGATGGCTCATGGTTCACAAAAGGGAAACCTAACGTGGTCTTTGTACAAAGGTTGGACAAGTCAAAATATAGGCATCTTATGGGTGAGTTGATTGTTTTCTAGAAAAATTTATATGACCTAATGTATTTAGACATCATGTCAACCCAACCTAGTTGGGTGGATCACGGTTCACTGAGAATAGAGTAGCTCACAATCCAAATTTTACGGCTCATGAGTTGGATGCATCATAGATAAGGAAAGGGTAGGTAAGAAAATATAGCTTAACCACTAGTTTAATGGTGGTATTTGAGGTGGTTCAACTAACTGTTTATGATTTAATGAGGGTAGGTGAAATAATTACCTATATAATGTAATCAATCCCCTCATTTTTGTAGAGACATTCTTGGATCTAGCAAAACTCATAAATTTTTTTCCTCAACTCCAATGAGTTGTAAGCCTTCTCTTACACCTAGCAAGCGTATTTTTGCCTCTATTCAACAATGAAATGGTATGTGCATATTATAGAGAAATAAATTAATTTTTTTGTGGTGGTTTTTAGCCCTTTCTCATGTTTTATTGTATCTTCTTGCCTCTCCATTTTGTGTTTATTTTTTTGTGCTTGTATTTCTTACTTTTAGGTGCGGGGTGTTTTGTTTCATCGATATTTGATGGTGAATGAGGATATGGGTTTGTGTCACATTGGTATGCCTCTCTCAACCCCTTCTTCCCTCTTTTTCTCCCTCGGTAGGGTATCTTGCCCCCTTTTCTACTACTATCACCTCTTTAGTGTAGGATTTCCCTTTTATGCTCTCTCTCTCTCTCTCTCTCCCCATCTCATTGGAAGTTTTAGGATAGGTGTATTTAGGTTTCTTTTATGCATTCAGAGTAGTTTTAGAAGTAGAATTAGGTAGAGGAATCTTTCCTTCTCTAGAGGTCCATCTCAAGTCACAAGTCCCACAACTTGAGAGATGGAACCATGTTAGTAAAATTACACCGATTTCCCCACACATGTGACAACAAATTGGGGGATGTTGTAATTTTGACATAACGATTTTTGCTTTGATGGGACATGTTTGAAGCTCCTAACAACTTCATTTCATATATTTGATGTGTTCTTGGTGAGATTAAGCCTTTGGAGGCACATACAAAACACATTTTGCGTCTTCATCTAGTAAAAAAGCCCACCTTCTCTTTGTTGCGAGACTTCCCTTTCATCCATCCATTTCCTACCCTTTTTTCCATCCCTCTCATCTTATTTTGTTCATGAAGTTGTGCAGTCATGGCTTCATTCCCATCATGTAATTCACACTTGCAGAATGGCAGCAGATAATCCACCTCTAATGTATTTCCGAACTCCTCCAAATCAAGTGTTATGAGTAAATCCAAAACCACTATGCCTACACCTATGAGCAGTAATAAGATCAATTTGGCTATGAAACCTATTAAAAGGAGGGATATGTATGCAATGAACTAAATTACATAGAGAATTCTGATCTATAGGAGAATATTCAAAAGATAGAGGCAAGTATGGTGCAGTTAAGGGAAAAATCTGAAATGAAGGCATTCAGGATCATCTTCATGGCACCTTGTCCATGGGTTGGCCCTATATCAAGATATTTTAGCCCTCAATAGAAGTTTGACTTCATGATTGAGATGCTTCCACATCTTTGACAGTGGAATGAGGAGATAGAGTCCTCAAACTTGGTGCTAAGAATCGTTTTCAATGGGTAAGTCCTACACCATCATCTAGTAATTTTCTCTTTGTTCCCAAGCAACACCATCTCATCCTGAGCTTCAATTTCCAAGATTCTTACATGCTGTCCTTAGTTTGGAATAATTTTTTCCATCTTCCACTCTCCCATCCCTCCTCAAATTTTATTCCATTTTCCCTTCTAAATTGAAGTCCCCTCCACAAGATAAGAATGCAATACCTCCCATTTTCACAAAAAATAATGCAAACAATAGTTGAACTCCAACCCATCCCTCCTCTCACATTCTCGAGTCCATGTTGGGAAGAGATCCAAAACCTAGTCAAAAGGCACAACAAGAAAATGATCTCGACAAAAAAAATATGATAACATTTTTGAGGAACTGGGATGTGAAATTAGGAATAGAGAAGATACCATTACTGGTAAAACCTATGGAGGAGGTCAAGGTTGGAGAAGAATAGGTGATAAAAGATGATTCAACCGCATCATGAGGAGAGGAAGAAGAAGCGGTGACGATCAACACTCTATTTTTTCTGAATGCGGTGTTCATGTAGGCACTCTATTTTAAGAAAGTGTTAATCAGCCACAAGCTATAGACTCAACAAAGGAAGAGGAGGAAGCAACTCTAAATCCACAACGATAGGATCACACAAGGGAGACTAAGTCAAATTCAGAGACCCTGAATGAATATGACATCATTGAGAGATTTTGTATCTCATTTGTAGGATCTAATTTAGTTGATGAACTTGTGATGGAGAGAAAAATTATAGAAGACCTCATTGCCCATGATAGTCATCAAGAGAAACTACACGAGTAGTTTGAATTATCAAACTTCATATTCAAGGAAATCCCAAGTGAGAAGAAAGCTTCAACAATTTGCAAAAACCCATAAACGATTCCATTAGATGCTTGCGTAAGTAATCCTAAGAAGTTGCATGTTGAGGAGTTCCATGTGGTCAAGGAAGGAGAAGAAAGAAAGGATGTTGCCATTTTCATACCATTCATCAAGGAAGAAGATCAACAATTTGTATATGAGAAACAAAGCCAAAATTCATTCACAAACTTCCCCACTTTCCAAGAAGTCCTACGAGAAGAATTCATTATTTGAGATGAAATTTAGAGCACCAAGTACATGCGGTATACTAGGACATGCCCAATCGGATACTTGGCTTCGTTAGAACCAAAGGAGAAGCCATAATTAGTCATGTCCACTCTAGGGAATGAGGTGTCAAGGTTCAGCACCAAGGTCTCCAAGATCCGAGTAGTGAGTAGCTTGATGAGGTACTCCTTATGTTTGTTGTTGATACCATGGTTGGTAGGGTGGAAAATCATCTTATGGTTAGTTTTTCACTCTCATACACAGCCATGATAAGGGCCAAATCATATGCATGGCTAATAATTTTTAGGAAAGGGAGCTAATTTTCCATACCATTTATAGGTTTCTTTAGATTTTCCTTTGACTCCAGGTAGTGTAGGGTAGGTAGGTTTGTTTTCAGTAGTTAAGTACTTATACATACTCTGCATGTTTCCACTTGGAACATGTATTATTTCCTCATTTGTACATAGTCTTTGGCATGGTCATTGCTCTTTCACAGTCGCAGTTTTGAAGTGGTAGAAATAACATTTTGGAGCAAATTTCACAATGCACATTTTAAGCCCCAATAAATCAATTTCATGTCCAAAATGATTCGCCTCCTTACCTTTGTCAAAATTTTGAGTTTTTGGGGATAGTTCATAGGATTTTTCCAAAATCCCAAAATCATTTTTAGGAGCAAGCCAATGAGGTTTTAGTCCAAATGCTAAGTTCAAATGAGTCTAGGGGAAAGGTTTTCAAAAGATCAATTTCTTCAAGGTTAGGCTCGACTCCATGCCTAATGGATGCTTTAAGGCTCTTGGTTTCTTCATCTAGTAGGATAATGTCCTCGAGAGGTCGCCAAATTGTTATCCCAAATTCACCTCTCGAGTCAATTTGGATAACTCATCATAAATGGAATTAGCCATTCAAATTTTTGGAGGTAAATATGACCATCAAATTTTAGTTCCGAGAAGAAGAATGAATAAAGGGAAAATTTAGGTGAGCCCCATAGGAAACTCGAACTCGGGATTAAGCGAGTAGATCTCGGTGATCTTTCCTAGCTCATCGACTCATAATGAGTAAGTAGAATAGGTTAGATGGATGTGAGATGGTCATTGGTGTAGAGTTCAACAAGTTCCCCTAGCTTGCCAAGTCGTAAGGCGACGAGGATCGGAGAGGGTGGATGGAAGCATACGGTCATACCACCTCATCCGGTTAGATAATAATCCAACTCCACACATTGGATGGAGGATAGATGGTTGTTTAACCCCACGGGTTGGACATCCAAGGTCGGATGACTCACTAGAGGTTGTGGTTAGGTGCATCATTGATTTGGTCGAGTTTGAAGCACGCCATGCCATGGTAGTAAGGTGAAAAATAGTTAGCTCACTGAGATGACTTGGCGATCCCAAGATTTATTTGGTATTTCCACCAAAAGGATAACTATCTCATGAGTCACGTAGGTTAAGGTGGGATAAGACAACACATGTCGGTTGGACATTGAATGGACAATCGTCAACCATGTGCGTTAGGCGGCCAAGGTCGAGATAGCCATCCAACCGCACAAAGTTGAATGACACGGGAATGGATAGACCACCATTTATATGTATAGTTGGAATGGATAGCGGTCATCTAACCTAATAGGTTAGACAACATACAATGCACAAGGAAAGAAGCTCATCGGGTGAGCTCAACTCGCAAGTCACGGTGGACAGTGGCTCAAATAGATGGGTCAATTTGTTAGATAGGTCGTTCACTAGCATAGTTATATGGATGAAAGATAGATGGATGTCCAACCCAATGGGTTGGATGGCTATAAGGTAAGGTCAATGATCATCGAGGTTAGGTGGATTCAAGAGGGATGTACGGGCTACAAGATTAGATGGATCGTGGTTCACAAAAAGGGCAACTGACATAGTGTTGTATGGAGGTTAGATGGGTCACAAGCCACGCATTTCGTAGGTCAGCCAATTATTTGCTTGGTGAAGGTTGTATGGCCAAATGCAGTTAGATGACTATCCAACTCAACTTTGGTTGGGTGGGTCACTATTCGTAGAATAGACCAGCTCACGATCCAAATTGTATGGCTTGCGAGTGAGATGCATAACATATTAGGCAAGGGCAGGTGAGAAAAATAGCTCAACCACCAATTTAATGGTGGTAGTTGAGGTTTTTTAACTACCTATTAGGGATTTAATGAGGGTAGGTGAGAAAATTTCCTATATAATGTAATCGACCCCCTCATTTTTATAGAGATATTCTAGGAGCTAGGGAAACTCTTGCAAGATTTTTCATCAACTCCAATTAGTTGTAAGCCTTCTCTTGCACCTAGCAAGCATATATTTACCTCTATTCAATAATGTAATGGTCTGTACATATTATAGAGACATAAATTTGTGTTTTTGTGGTGTTTTTCAACCCTTTCTCATGTTTTTTTGTATCTCATTGCCTCTCCATTTCACGTTTTTTATGTGCACGTATTTCTCACTTGCGCAGTGCGGGGGTGTTTTGTTTCATGGAGATTTGATGGCGAATGAGGATCTGGGTCTGTGTCACATTGGTCCGGCCTCTCCCAATAGTAGCATCCCTCTTTTTCTCCCTCAATAGGGTATCTCACCCCCTTTTTTGGTGTTATCACCTCTTTATTATAGGATTTCCCTTTTTATGCACTCTCTCTCTATCTCTCGATGTATCCTTGAAATTTTTAGGATAGGTGTAGTTAGGTGTAGTTTTAGCATTAGAAGCGGTTGTAGCAATAGGTTTAGGTAGAGGAAACCATCCTTATCCATAGATCCATCTTAAGTCGTAACTCTCAAACCTTGAGAGATTTACCCATTTAGAAAATTACACCTGATTACCTCACACACGTGATAATAAATCGGGGGTGTTGTAATTTTGACATAACAAGATAATGCACTACACTGGCCAAAAAATAAATTTAGACTAAACTTCAAAGCATTTATGAATGAGATGATAAAGTCAAGTTAACAAAATTTTAGACATACAGAGCTCGGTTTAAGAATCTAAAAAAGAAATAAGATGAGAGTATAATAGCCTACATGTAGAGAATAGATGAAGTTATAAACATGATCAAAGGCCTAGGTGAGAAGCTAGAATAATCTATTATAGTTCAAAATATTCTAAGATCATTGACTACCAAATATGATGCAAAGCTTTCAGTTGTGGAAGAAGCCAAAGAAATCAAGACTCTCACAATGGATGAATTATAGAGAATTCTTTCAGCATACAAAATGAGGACTATTGGCTCTAAGTCTACTAAAAAGAAATGGCCTTTAATGACAAGAGAGAAACCTAATCCAAATAAGAGAAATAAGAATCAAACATAGAGGATGAAGCAGATGAGGAAAATATTGATGCTATGTTTTTAAGAAGACTAAAAATAGGCTTAGGTAAGTACAAAGGCAAACTTCCATTCAAATATTTTGAGTGTGGAAAAGTAGGCCACTTTGCTACAAAATTCCTAAATAAAAATAAAGAAACTCAATCTGATCATGATAAAAAAATTCATAAACCAAACAAGAAAAATGCTTACCTCAAGAAGAAAGATAACAAGAAGAGATTCTTTAAAAACAAAAATAATTTCTATTCAAAAGAAGAATCGAGTGAATCGACTCGAATAACTTGATTAACTCGAAAGTGAGGATAATGAATCTCAATCTGAATATTTTTTTATGGCTATGGATGCATTTGAAGAATGCAGCTCAAAATTAAATAGTGCAAGCTTTACTATGAGGACTCGAATGAAGAAGAAGAAAGTGTAATTATAGAAATAGAACTAGTTTGTGCCCTTGAAGATTTGAAGTTGTGCAGAAATAGGAATGAAAAGATGAGATGCACATTAAAAGACCGAGAAGAATAAATTTGTGTCTTTGAGAAAAGACAAAGCTTGAAAGAAAAAGAAGAAACCAATGAGCTAAAGGATCTTGAAACTTGGTGGACAATATCTCCAAGTCCTACAAACCAAAGGAGGATGAATGCACAAAAATAAACTCTAAATTGGAACAATTTAAAAATGAAGCTGGAACAAGTGACCAACAAGCTGACTATGTATGAAAAGATGGGAAAGAGCTCAAATATCTTAACTTGTATCCCGATAAGTCAAATATATACAAATGAAAATCAGAATCGATTTCAAGGAAGAAATTAATGAAAAGGATCTTGTGAAGCATGAAGGAAACAAGAATACATCTATTCCAAACACATCATCTATTACAAATAAAGATGAAATCAAAGCCACCAAGAGAAGGAAAAATGCTCCTAGAATCACCTATGTTATGAGGTACACTCACTCTTTCTATGGTTATTGTTTTTCATGTAATCAGTTTGGACACAAAGCCACGAAATGTAAAAGATATGCTAGAGGCTATAGAAGAAACTATAACTTGACAAAATTGGAATGAACTATAATTTTGTTCACCGCAAATATCACAATAAGAGTTAGGTTTCCTCAATAAACAAACAAGAACTGCCCAAAGTAAAGAAATGGGTGTATGTTGTAAAGAAAGATGCCAACAAGAGAAAAGAGTCCTGCTCAATAGTGAAAATCGCGTTCCATGTGCAAAATGAAGACAAAATCTGGTATTTTGGTAGTGGTTTCTCCAATCATATGACATGTGAAAAACAAAAATTCATCTCTCACAAATAATGCATCAGAGTCGTTAGATTTGGTGATAATAATTTGGCCAATATAGTTGGAAAAGGAACTTTAAGTCTAGATAATGGAAAAACAATCACATATAATGTCTTATATGTTGAAGCCCTCAAACACAATTTGTTAAGTGTGAGTAAAATGTGCAAGAAAGGTTATAATGTGATATTCCATGAAAAAGGATGTGATATTATAAATGGAAAAACATGAAAGAAAGTTGCCAAATCCAAACGGAACAAGAACAATATGTATGTTCTCAATGAAATAAACAAAGAAAAATGCCTCACAAGTAAATTTGATTACAGTTGGTTGTGGCATAAGAGATTAGGACACACAAGTTTTTAAAATATTGTAAATCTAAGTGCTAATGGTGGTGTGAGATACATGCAAAAGATTATAAAACTAGTAGCCACATTATGCAAGACTTTCCTACATAGTAAACTAACAAGAAGATCCTTCAAGTATAAAGAGTATTCTACCACTAGACCTCTGGAACTAACTCATACATATATGTGTGGGCCTACCAAAACTTAATGTATACAAGGAGATGTATATTTCATGTTGTTAAAAGATTATTATACGAGAATGACATGGGTAGCTTTCTTGAAGAAAAATTATGAAGCACTCGAACATATTTAAATAATTCAAAGCACTTGTGGAAAATGAAAAGAACAAAAATTCAAATTCTAGATATTAGAAGGAGGTGGAGAATTATATTCCATTGAAATCTAAGATTTATGTGAAGAAAATGGGATTAGAATAAAATTCTCATCTGCTAGAACACGTCGAAAAATGGAGTTGTTGAGTGGAAGAAACAGGATAGAATAGGAAATGGCGAGAACATTGATGAATAAATCCAAATTACCTAATGATTTTGGAGTGAAGCAATCTTTATAGAAGTCTACATTCTAAAAAAATACCAATTAAGAATAAATAGTGATAAGACTCTTTTGAACTCTTAAAAAACACACCAGCCAATGTAAAGCACATAAGAGTCTTTGGAATTAAATTTTACATCAAAAGAGATGAAGACAATTTGGGAAAATTTGATTCCAAATGTGATGAAGGCATATTTCTTGGTTATTTAATAGTCAACACAACTTACATGTGCTACAATAAAAGGTTACAGAAGATTGTTGAAAGCACAAATCTAAAGGTGGATGAGTCTCATTCTATTAGATCTAGCACTTAGCATAATGAAAGTCATAAAGAACAAGAAGACGATGAAGAAATGAACAATCCACATGAAGAAGTAAAAGAAGTGGAAGAAAGACTGGATACTAAGACTCCCTCAAGAAAAGTTAAAAGGATCATTCTTTAAATCATATCATTCGAAATAAATAAGGCAACATTTTCATAAAGATAAGGCTAAGAGATCAAGTAGAATCATGAAGACATAACACCATTTTCCAAGATAGAACCCAAAATGTTGTAGAAGCTTACAAGGATCAACATTTGGTGGATGCAATGAATGAAGAACTAGATCAAATTGAGAATAATGAACCCTATGAGTTAGTGCAAAGACCAAAAGACAAAAACATGGTAGGAGTAAAATGGGTATTTAGAAATAAACTCAATGAAAAAGGAGAAGTGATAAGAAACAAAACCAGACTTTTATGAAAACAATATGCACAAATGGAAGGAATCAACTTTGAAAAAAAAATTGCACTAGTTGTAAGAATAGAAGAAATTAGATTGTTCATGGCTTAAACGGATTACAAGAAGATCATAGTGTTCCGGATGGATGTTAAATCAGCCTTTATTAATTGTTTTCTTAACGAAGAGGTATATATTGAACAAATTGATGGATTTTAACTAACTAAAAATAAATATCATGAGTGTAGGTTGAAAAAGGCTATGTATGGACCGAAACAATCTCCTAGAGCTTGGTACAACAAATTAGACTCATATCTCATTGAGTAATGTTTCAGAAAATGTGTTGCTAAAAGTAATCTCTATGTTAAGTAAAAAGAAGATCATCTTCATCTTTGTCATTGTCATTGTATACATGGATAATATCAGTTTTGGAGGAGATCATGATAAAATGACTTATGAATTTTCTGATATGATGAAAGAATAATTTTAAATGTCTATGCTTGGATACCTCTCATTCTTTCTAGGATTATAAATTAGTCAATCAGACCAAGGTATCTTCATATCCAAAACCAAATATATCAAAGAAATGCTAAAAAGGTTTAGGATGGAAGAATGTAGACCTATTGGAACACTAATGGAAGTAGGATGCAAGATGAGAAAAGAAGACAACTCACCACAAGTAGACAAAAATATGTACATATCTATGATAGAAAGTATACTCTACTCCACAACATCAAGACTTGATATCATGTAGGCGGTAGGCCTTGTTGGAATATTTCAAAAAGATACATGGGAAACACACTTCAAGGAAGTCAAGATAATTCTAAGATATCTCATGGGAACACTTGATTATTAACTTTGGTATCCTAAAATCAATGAATTTAGCATAAAAGCATATACTGAGATGTTGACTAGGTATGAAGTGTTGATGATACAAAGAGTACAAGTGGTAGAGAATTATTTGTTAGAAATTTGCTTAGTGTCTTTGTTAAGAAAGAAACAATCATCATTAGAACTCTCAACATGTGAAGCATAATATATAGCTTCCGCAATGTGTTGCATTCAAGTTCTTTGGATGAAGGAGACATTGGAAGATTACAAGGTAAAATCTTATAGCCTAATTCCCTTGTTTTGTGATAGCACAAGTACAATAAGCATCTCCAAGAATATTGTGTTCCACTAAAAAACCAATCAAATTATAATTAGATACCACTTCTTAAGGGAACAATTAAATGACAAGAAAATCAGCCTAGAATATCTGAGCACTAAAGAAGAAGTTGCCGATATTATGACCAAGCCTTTGCTAAAAAGCAACATTTGAGCACTTAAGGAATGAATTGGGGTTCATTCCCGATCCCACAAACAAGTAGAAAAGGTGGAGATATTGTAAGGAATCATTCTCAAGTAATATTGGCTCCTAATCAAGTGCAAAATAGTCTTAATGCAAGGGGGAGCTAGTCTGTTAGCTCTTTTTGACAAAATAGTATCAACTCGGGGAGCATTACCGCGAGCCTACAAAGTTATATCGATTAGAAGCTTTAGCCTAGGGGAGCTTCTTGAGGTAAGAATGTGATATTATCAATTTTATTTGCATCTTCATAATTATGTGGCATAGATGGCTCTTTTTCATTGTTGTCGAAGGGGGGAGATCTGAATCATAAACTAGCTAGCAAGGAGAGATAAAGAGTGTTATAAAAACTAGGTATGCAAGTGTTTTGAAATAAAAATTTGTAGGTTTTTGAAGTGTTTCCATCAATGAAAAGGGGAATTTTTGGACCTTTATCAATGTCATGAGTGTTTTCATTAATGTCAAGTCACATTAATGGAAAAAAGAAGCAAAATGTATAGTGCAAGTGTTGTGCGGTTATATCAAGTTCAACTATGTATGGAAAGAGATACTTGGTAAGAAAAATGTGAAGGTTAATTGGTAGTGTCATATCTAAAAGGCTTTAGGATGATTAAGTACAAGTTCTAAGGGACTTAAACTGATTTTGTGCATGTTGTGAACATGAGGACAAAACCACCAAAGTCTAAATGAAGTCAAAGGCTTAGTCAAAACCGCGAATAAAGGGATGAAGCCACGGGGAAAAAGGAAAAGCAATGGGAGTAAGGAAAGATAAAGACAAAATCTACGAAAGACTAGAGGTAGCAGAGAACTAAAAAAATCCACGAGGTAAAAAGAATAGAGCCGAAGACATGGATCAAAGTTGTGAAGTACTAGAGAGTACTAAGGAAAGACAGAGAAGACAGAAAAATCTGCAAAAAAAAGGAAATCCACGGATAACTGAAAAATATGCCATCAAATAAGAAATGATACGAGATCAAAGAAAATTTCAGTGATATAAAGGAAAATGTCACGAAACTAAAGAAATCCATGAAATAAACAACTATGGATTGGACAGGGCTCGAGAATAATATAAGTATTTTGAATATGGTCAAATGGGATTTTGTTCTCTCGAAATCAATATTGATCTAAATATAAAATAGAGAATTTGAACATTGCTTGTGCTCCACATAAAACGTAGACCCTATTTGATAAATCTCGAGTTCCAGATGTCAACATTTAATGCTCTTTGAATTTGTGGAAAACTAATTACATATTCCAGATCACGAAATTGAGATTCCCGATTCCCGGGTAAATTAAATATCAAAGAAGAAATTGGTTTTCTCATATTTATCATGTTGGAAATCCTAAAAATATTAAAAATCTATTTTAGGTATCGACTCATAAATAACTCTGGAAAAATGTACAAAAAATGGCAAAGTTAGACCAATTATAGAGAGAATAAATATGGAGTTTTTGCATGCATTTCATTGATGACATTTGCATCCGATGAGATAGAAAAGAGTACATGAAATACCAAGGAAGTGATGTAGAATATTAGTGATCTATAAAAATAAAATATCCATGTGAATATGTTTAATGCTCAAATAAGAAAATGATGCATTCGAGCTAAAGAAGATACGAGAAGAAAAGATAAAGGAAAAAGGGGAGAAACCAGATGAAGTGTTGAAGATATATCAAATGAGTAGCATGCGGTGTGGTGATTGATTGAGAAAGATAGTTTGACTCGGATGATCGAAGAGATTGACAAAGAAAACACAAATAGATACATAAAATAAAAGAAAGCGATAACCGAGATCGTACCAAGCCAATAACACAAATGTTAATCAAACACCATGATCAATAAGATGAAAGCACTTTTTGCATAATAACTTTACATAAAACCTTTGCAAACAAATGAGAAGTGAAATAATATATTATTATGGAACTCAATGAAATAAAATGAGAATGGGCCTTTCTTATATAGGCAAGGAATAACAATCTAAGAACTAGTCAAGGTCGTAGACAAAGCCATAAATAAGGGAAATAACTAGTCATCAAAGAACTATTCAAGTCCATAGATTTAGGAAATAATTAGTCATCAAGGATCTAGTCAATATCATGGATCAAGGAAAAACTATACCTAACAACTAGATAATATCTCCTAATATCTAAATAAGATAAAATAAATATCCACACACATTAGTGGAAGAGATACTTGGTAAGAGAAATGTGAAGGTTAATTGGTAGTGTCATATCTAAAAGGCTTTAGGATGATTAAGTACAAGTTCTAAGGGACTTAAACTGATTTTGTGCATGTTGTGAACATGAGGACAAAACCACCAAAGTCTAAATGAAGTCGCAAAGGCTTAGTCAAAACCGCGAATAAAGGGATGAAGCCACGGGGAAAAAGGAAAAGCAATGGGAGTAAGGAAAGATAAAGACAAAATCTATGAAAGACTAGAGGTAGCCGCAGAGAGAACGAAAAAATCCACGAGTAAAAGAATAGAGCCGAAGACATGGATCAAAGTTGTGAAGTACTAGAGAGTACTAAGGAAAGACAGAGAAGATAGAAAAATCTGCAAAAAAAAGGAAATCCACGGATAACTGAAAAATATGCCATCAAATAAGAAATGATACAGATCAAAGAAAATTTCAAAGTGATATAAAGGAAAATGTCACGAAACTAAAGAAATCCATGAAATAAACAACTATGGATTGGATGAGGACTCGAGAATAATATAAGTATTTTGAATATGGTCAAATGGGATTTTGTTCTCTGAAATCAATATTGATCTTAATATAAAATAGAGAATTTGAACATTGCTTGTGCTCCACATAACACGTAGACCCTATTTGATAAATCTCGAGTTCGGATGTCAACATTTAATGCTCTTTGAATTTGTGGAAAACTAATTACATATTCGAGATCACGAAATTGAGATTCTTGATTCCCGAGTAAATTAAATATCAGAGAAGAAATTGGTTTTCTCATATTTATCATGTTGGAAATCCTAAAAATATTAAAAATCTATTTTAGGTATCGACTCATAAATAACTCCTGGAAAAATGTACAAAAAATGGCAAAGTTAGACCAATTATAGAGAGAATAAATATGGAGTTTTTTGCATGCATTTCATTGATGACATTTACATCCGACGAGATAGAAAAGAGTACATGAAATACCAAAGGAAGTGATGTAGAATATTAGTGATCTATAAAAATAAAATATCCATGTGAATATGTTTAATGCTCAAATAAGAAAATGATGCATTCGAGCTAAAGAAGATACGAGAAGAAAAGATAAAGGAAAAAGGGGAGAAACCGGATGAAGTGTTGAAGATATATCAAATGAGTAGCATGCGGTGTGGTGATTGATTGAGAAAGATAGTTTGACTCGGATGATCGAAGAGATTGACAAAGAAAACACAAATAGATACATAAAATAAAAGAAACGATAACCAGATCGTACTCAAGCCAATAACACAAATGTTAATCAAACACCATGATCAATAAGATGAAAGCACTTTTGTATAATAACTTTACATAAAACCTTTGCAAACAAATGAGAAGTGAAATAATATATTATTATGGAACTCAATGAAATAAAATGAGAATGGGCCTTTCTTATATAGGCAAGGAATAACAATCTAAGAACTAGTCAAAGTCGTAGACAAAGCCATAAATAAGGGAAATAACTAGTCATCAAAGAACTATTCAAGTCCATAGATTTAGGAAATAATTAGTCATCAAGGATCTAGTCAATATCATGGATCAAGGAAAAAACTATACCTAACAACTAGATAATATCTCCTAATATCTAAATAAGATAAAATAAATATCCACACACATTAGTGGGTGAGGAAAAATATAATAAAAGTAAATAAAATACGTAGGTGAACATGACATAAGGTAAATACCTACACTAACATCCCCCTCAAGTAAAGCTAGGGGCCAAAATAGAAGTGGCATGTCCATAGTATGAGTCCCAAAATTAGGCCTGATGAGGTACTCATGTACAATATTTCCATGAAGAAATCTTAAACCAAAAGAAGGAAAGAATCCTGCTAGAAGGAAAGAGAAAGAATAAGAAGAAGGAATATGTTCTCACGAAAACCCCAAGAACAAATTCCGAAAACCAAAGCATTCCACACAACTCAAGGTAGTGAGGTGATGTAAAAGGATTTGTGAATGTGTCTATAACTTAACTGCTTTGAGTTGGAATGTACTCAAAGCAAAGAACTCCATCCTAAATGTGTTGATGAATGAAGTGTATGTGTATCTCAATATGATTGGTGCAATTTGGTGCTCAACAAGGTTTTGAGAAATGTCAATTACACCCCCTCTCAAGTGAAGCTAAGGGCCAAAAAAGAAGTGGCATGTCCATAGTATGAGTCCCGATAACTAGGCATGATGAGGTACTCATGTATAATATTTCCATTAAGAAATATTGAACCAAAAGAAGGAAATAATATTGCTAGAAGGAAAGAGAAGGAAGAAGAAGAAGGAAGAGGTTCTCATGAAAACCCCTAAGAACAACTTTGAAACCCCAAGCATTCCATACAACTCAAGGTAGTGAGGTGATGCAAAAGGCTTCGTAAATATGTCTACAACCTTCTTGAGTTGAAATGTACTCCAACCAAATAAATCTATCCTAAATGTGTTGACGAATCAAGTGTATGTGTATCTCAATATGATTGGTGCACTGGTGCTCAACATCTTTGCAAGAAATGTGAATTACACTCTGGTTTTCACACCAAAGTACAATCCGAGAATCTTGTGGGAATCAAAACTCTTTCAATAACTTTCAAATCCACGATTTTTGACTCCTGTGATATCTTCTCTGTAATCTACCTCTAAAGATGAAAGTGCAATAGCCTATTTATTTTTGCGTTCCCAAGTAAGTGGAGAAGAATCTAGACAAAAATATATCTAGAAGTGTAATGTATTTCATCAATAGAACCTACCCAATCGAATCAGTATATCCAACAAACCGAGTAGATCCCCTAGTGAATTGTAGGCCAAAGTTGGAAGTGCCCTGCAAATAGTGCAAAATCCTTTTAGCAGCACTGTCGGTGACTACTATGAGGAAAATGTGCAAACCGAGATAAAAACACTACTACAAATGAAATATTAGGGTGAGTATGGGTCAAGTAAATGAGACTCCCAACCAACGACCTATAAAATGTAGGATCAAAAAGTGGTGTGGTACATGTGGAAGTAAGATTAACCCTAGACTGAAAAGGAGATGGACTTGGATTGTAATCAACCATATCAAAGCTTGAAGAAGATCATGGGTGTACTTTTTCTAACTCAAATGAATGCTTGAACTGGTATAAGAAACTTGTAAACCATAGAAATAATGCAATACCCCAAGATTTGTCATGTCAAACTATGTAAAGAGAGATATCTAAATAGTCTCATTATGGGAAGAATACCGTGAGTAATAGATCATCAACATACAAGACAAGTATCAGAATATCCTCACCAAAAATGTTGGAGATACACTATATGATCGAGAAGTGACAATGAAAAAAACTAGTATATAAAATAAAAGAATCCATCTTCTCATACCAAGCCGAGGGGATGGTTTGAGACCGTAGTGAGACCTTCAAAGTGTACAAACAAGATAATAATCTTGAAAAAATCAAGTAGGTTGCTCCATGTATATTTCCTCTTGTAAATATCCATGTAATAATGCACTCTTCATGTCCATTTGGTATACAGTCCACCCTTATGATGAAGCAATAAAAGTAAAAGGCATACAAAATCCATCTTGGCAATGAGTGTAAAAGTATCGAGTAATCAATAAATTCAACTTGTGAAAACCCTTTGCAACAAAACGAGCCTTATACTTGTCAATAGATCCATTAGCTTCATATTTGATTTGGTATACCCATTTACACCTAACAATATTTCTTCATTTAGGAAGAGCTACCAAATCCCAAGTACAATTCTTTGTCAAAAAAAAAATACTCAGCTACCATCACATCATGCCACTCCCGTATCCCATGAGCCTTTGAAAAATATTGTGGATCCTCATAAATTCCTAAAACAAAAGTATAGAACATGTAGAATTTGTGTCATGATGCTTGGTGGGTGGAAGACCCTATATGAAAGGTGTTTCCTTAGAAATTGTAGTACACACCCACATAGGAATAATGACAACATCGGTGGCAATATGATCCTGAATGACATATATAACCTCCTCATCAACCTCCTCGAGAGAAAGGACCCTCAAGATGAGATGAAGAAGGAGGCATGGAAGAATATGAAGAATCATGAGGAGTGAAGCCATCATCAAACTGAACATTTGTTCAAAAAATAACATCATGAGTATCATGATCTAAAATTTGATAATCTCTCATGTCCTCACAATACCCTACAAAGATCAATGGTTTTCTCTTCTTATCCAAAGATTTCCTTTTCTTCTTTGGCACAAATTCCCAATAATTTCTCCTAAAGACTCAAAAATGAGACATCTGGGTTAGTGTTTGACCAAGCTTCCTCTAGAGTTAAATTCTTGAGTGTTGTGTGTGGTGTGCGATTCTGAATGTAGTTAGCACAATTAACTACTTCTTCCTCATAGATAGGAGGTAAATCTCTAGAATACATCATACGAGTTAGCCATTTCCTTAAAATTTCTATTCTTTCATTTTTATAAGCCATTATGTTGTGGAGTATGATGAAAAAATGTTAGTGAATAATGCCTTGAGTTGCCAAAAAGTAAAATAACTCATTGATGAAGTAATCCCCCATTATCAATATGAAGGTTCTTTATGTACCTAGAATATTGTTTCTCGACCAAATCCTCATTACATTCAAGTGATTAGAGCCTCATTACATTCAACCACGAATCTTCAAGCCCTCTTGCATCCAAATGATGAATACACACAACTATAGTGCAAGACAAACAATAGGTTCTCCTTGCGGAGCATCGAATACTCACGGAAGGACATAGGCCATAATGTCGTGACACTGGACTCAATCACCTCTTCTCCGATCAAATTTCAACCATCCCAACTCCCAAGATATGCAAAACATCAAGTAAAAATTGTGATTTTAACCATTTTATTTATTTATTTTTGTAGATCTCTTGCTTCTTTCAAGTAGTGTATTTCCTTTGTTGTCTATACATCACCTTCTTTCCACCATCCCACTATTCAACCACCCCAAACCTTTTCACCATTATAAACCTCCTTATTAGTATCCCTAAGTCTTTTTAGCCATATTACGACCCGAGCCACATTACCCTCACTCTTTGTGCAATCACTGAGAGAAC
Organism: Taxus wallichiana var. yunnanensis; assembly: GCA_018340775.1. Lineage (NCBI taxonomy): Eukaryota > Viridiplantae > Streptophyta > Pinopsida > Cupressales > Taxaceae > Taxus > Taxus wallichiana. The sequence continues at coordinate 300,908,514 of CM031234.1, forward strand.
CTAAAAATGCTTTTAATAATTTACTACATATTGCTCGTACTAACATTAGTTCCCTAATTCGACATTAGATTATCCCCCTATTGGCATCGGACACCATCGATATTGGTCTCTATGTCATTTCATAGTCTCTCGACCAACAAGCTTCCCATTAACAAAAATCAACCCATAATTTAACCAATCAACCCCAAACCATTACGGACCTTTGACAAACCCGTCTGACTGAAAAAACCCCACTTCTAACTAGATTTAGTGTTATTTTAATATTTAGCATAAAATCTAATGTATTGTGTGTATGAGAAACCTAGATCATTACTTTGCAATAGGAATTATTTATTTCAGTTGCTTATTCACATTGAATTTTAGTAAACAGAGGATTGATATGCATTTGAGGAAGCATCATGCTTCCTGGATCTAGACTTTCTAGGAAGTCCTCTAACTCTTGTTATTTAATACTCTTTTGGTGTTCTTGCTTTGTATCTACAGGTAGTCCTTCCCAGACAAAAAGGATTTCTCTACAATCAGCTTGGATAAAGTCAGTAACACACGCATTTAACCTTCAACCAACATATCACATGTATTCCTCCTTGATTGTTACCTTATCTATTTTATCACATAACTTATTTAGTGAAACATTTTGGCATGCCCGATGGGACCCATTTGGGTACTTTTGCATTGTTCATTCCTAGGTGAATCATTGTGTATCTATTTCCTTGTAAAATAGTTCACATTAAATTTTTCCCTCGTAACATTCTTTTTCTTCTACTGGTCTTAGTGACACTCATATTTTGGACTAAAAAGAATGTTTCTTTCTATTTTGTATTGCATTAGTGAAAGACATACTCTTTCCTATTCATCATTTCTCTCATTGAATTTCATTGTGGATTTGGGTCTAAAATCTTTGCATATCATTTTTGAGTGTTGCATTTTTAGCTCATTTAAAATTATGGGAAACCTATATGCTGGAAGTCATGCCCGATGATGGTTGACAAATTGAACCATAGTGCAAACTTTCTTCTCTACACCAAACCACTAAAAATAAATTACTCATTTTCTTAAACAACATCCTACCTAGAAGAAGTTTTCAATGATCACACGTTCAGAGGATTGACAGTGGGCTCCAAACTTGTTTCTCTATCAAATTATTATCTCAAGGAAGGGACCTGCCTCACCAAAACTTACCTGAAACTATCCTTAGTTGTTGGATTTTCGTAGGGAACCTTTATCAAACCAAAAACTCTACTCTATCCACAAGTCAATCTTAAATGGCATAAGCTAGAACATAAAATCCACCACATAGGATTTCATGTTTGCTAGTTTTTTCTTGATATGTGTTTTGAGGTGTAAGTTCATTTTTTTCCTTTTTTCTCCTTCTTGAGAATCCATAATCATAGTTGGTGTATTCCGAATCTTTCGAGTGTGTTAGGGTTAATCATTTCCATACTCAAGTTTCGGGTTAGTCTTTTATTTGATCTAAATCACCAAATTAACTTTTTCCATCTTTTCACTACTTTCATAGTGATTGTCATTGGTCCAGTGGACCGTCATCAGTTTACTCATCTAACTGTCATCAATTTACTAACTATCGTCGGTTTCCTGTTGTTTTGTTCATTTTAACTAAAGTAGCATTCATAAAAATTTTGTTCTTTCTAGGGTTTCCTAAGTTACTTCACCATATCTCTGTGTCTTTGAAGTCACTATTGAAATCTAGATTTGCTTCATTTTCATCATTTATTGCCACATTTACAAATCCTTTTATTTTCCACAAGTAACCAGTATTGGTCCTCTGACCAACATCGGTTACCCTCTATCACCGACATCGGTTACCCAAATTCCATCAGTCTCTGTGTTTTAATTTTTCAATTAAAACAATGCCCATTGTCACCTTCTGGAACCATTTTCTCCATTCCTTCTGTACTCCTATGTCATTTACGGAGCTCAAATTACCAAGTATACTATAAGTCACATGATTTTGACTCATAGCCAAGCCAACACCCTCATGTTCCACACTTTCCTTTAGCCACTCCCTCCTATCCCATCGCCACCTACCATTTTATCACATATGGATCCCAGTAAGCCTATTACCATTAGTACTGGTGATGAGGAGTTCACAAGACTCCTTGATCAAAACCGCACTTCTTTACAATATTATTCAAGGTGCATTCATCCACTCAGATTCATCAGGGAAGCTTGTATACAACATGCCTGTGTCAATTCCTCCTACCCTTGCACCCACTTCTGCATCAACTACTACTAGCTCAGTCCTTACCCTCTTCCACCTTACCACTTTTGGTGTCCCAACTTGACCCTACATCATCGATATCTGATGCACCTACGACATTTTTCATGCCTTTAACGTTAATTTCTCATGTGATGTCAACCATTACTTTATCAACTTCCTTGAGTGTAGGCCTATCTTCACCTGCCACCTCTCATATACCTAATATATCTTAGTCACCCATGGTGTCAACAACCCATACTCCCTTCCAAAACATTATCCTCTCCAGCCCGCAGTCTCTTCCTCTAATTTCTACAAGAGTTGTTACATCCACTCCACCTTCCTACACTTATCACCAATACCCACCTATTTCATCTATCACTTATTCACGATACTTTCCACTGCATCTATTCCTCCCTCACAATTTTCATACTCGGCAAAGCACCACATATTGGTATGTTGCCCATGTCATACCTTCATCATCGGGCCTTGTTATACCGCATGGGGTGGCCGGTCATCACAACCTACTAATGATATTATCAAAATGATGATGGATAAGATGAAGACATTAAAAGCATCGGTCTCGGATCACAAAATTCTTTGACATATAATGAGATTTGTAATGAGCCAATTCACCCATCCATTCTGATTCATCTATACCCTACATAATGGGAAATTCCTAAATTCAACTGATTTAACAACAAAGAAAACTCTGTAACAACACTTGCAGTCTTTTAAACATGGGTGTTATCTGATTGCTCATGATGACGCTTTTCTCTTGTGAACACTCCCAAAGTGTCCTTTGACAAGACTGCATTGGATTGGTGGAGTTCTCTACCTAAGCACTCCATTTTCTCATTCAACCAAGTAGCTCAAGATCTCTAGACCTTTTTCTATCAACATTATAAAGAAAGTCACCATGAAGATCTTATATTTGACATGCTAATACTAAGACAAATATATCATAGATTTTTTTGATTTGCAAGATGGTATTTCTTAATTTATCCGAAAGGTGCCTTAATGTATGGTCTTTCTTCTTCTTCATCTCGCTTCTTCATGTGAACTTGTCCATTTCATCATCATATTTTTTCTCTCCATGACTGTCTTGGTGCTAGGTGTTGACTTTGGCGTATTATGTTTCATCTACCTTCACATTTTTCTTTCAACAATATTCTACAACCTTTTACTATAGAACTCGTAATCCACACTGACCATTGAATAACCAAGGAATATACCTTCATCACACATGGAATCAAATTTTCCCAAGTTGTCTTCATCTCTTTTGATAAAACATTTTCTACGAAATACTCGTATGTGTTTTACATTTCTCGGTCTCTTCTTCCATAGTTCATAGGGAGTTTTGCACTATTTATTCTTAGCTAAGCTCTATTCAAAATATAGACCTTAGTGTTAAGCTGCTTCACTCCAATACTGTTTGGGAGTTTGGATTCATTTAGCATGGTTATTGCCATTTCCTACACAATCTTGTTTTTCCTCTTAACAACCCCATTTTGTTGAGGTGTCCTGACAGATGAGAATTTTCTTCTAATTCCATGTTATTCAAAAAATTCATCAAACTCATTGGACCATAATTCTCTGCCTCTTTCTGATCTTAGGCATTTTATCTTTTTGTTCTTCTCATTCTCTACCAAAGTGCCTTGAATTTCTTGAATTTGTCTAAGGCTTCTGATTTTTGTTTTAAACATGCTACCCATGTCATCCTAGTGTAATCATCTATTAGAAGCATAAAATATACCTCACCATTTATACCCTAAGTTCGGTGGTTTACGCATAGATATATATGAATTAACTCCAAAAGTATGGTTCTAAAATATTATTTTTATTTGAATAATCTTCTTGTTTTTTTCCATGTAAACAAGCCTTGCATAGAGTATATGTGGGTTTCATAATCTTTGGCATATGTCTGACACAACCTTTTGTACTCAATTTTACCATATTTTCAAAACTCATATGCCCCAATCTTCTGTGCCACAACTAGCTATGATCAATCTTACTTGTGAAGAATTTTTCATTGTTTATCTCATTGATAAAATACATGTGGTTCTTTATCCACTTGGATTTTGCAACTCTCTTTCCTATCCTTCCATTGATAATATCACAGCCTTTGTCATGGAATATAACATTGTATCCCCTTTTTCAGATTTGACTTACACTCAGTAGATTGTCTATAAGACCTTCAACATATAAAATATAATCTTTCTATGTCTAATCCTTAATCCCACATGATTAAGTTATGGTTTTTCCATTATCTAAAATCAAAGTTCCTTTCCCAACTATGTTTGTTGAGTTGTTATCACCAAATCTCACAACACCTAATGCATTGTTAGACAAAGTAATGAACTTACTTTTGTCACCTATCATATGGCTTGAGCATCCACTATATAGATACCAGATTTTATCTTCTTCTTTTTACATGAAATACGGTTTGTACTATTGAGCACAACTCTTTTCTCTTGTTCTCATATTTATTTGCAATGTATACCCACTTCTTTTGCTTAGGTGGCTCTTGTTTGTTTTTTGAAACCACATGAATCTTCTTCTGATAATGGTGATGGACATCATTGTAGCTCAATTTGGTGTAAGATGGGCCAAAGTTTCTTCTATAGCCTCTAGAGAATTTTCTACACTTAGCAACCTTATGTCCAAACTAATTACATGAATAACAGTAACCATGAAATGAGTGTGTACCTCATAACATAGGTGATTCTAAGAGAAGAAGTCCTTCTTTTAGAGGAATTCATAACATCCATGTATGTGGCAGATGAGGTGCTAACAGTTGATGTAGTCTTGTTTTCTTCATTATTTTATAGGCTCCTTTTCTTCACTTTCTTTCTTTGAAACCAGTTCTAGAATTATAATCTCTATCACGTTGGCTACTCTATTTATTAGTAAAAAAGTTGATTGCATTTCAAGTTTTTCATACACCTTTAGCTTTCTTCTCATTTGTTCCATCTTAGCTTTTAGTTTCTCCAGTTATGAGATCAGATTTGTGCACTCATCCTCCTTTGATTTGTAGGAGTTTGAAATATTTTCAAGATGTGTTTCTAATTCCTTGAGCTTATTAGCCTCTTCTTCTTCTCTTTGATATTGTCTTCCTTAAAAGATGTGGATTTTTTCTTCATAATCCTTTAATGTGCATCTCACTCTTTCGATTATTTTCTCCCGCACAATCTCAACTCTTCAAAAGAACACACTATTTCATCCTCAATATTCACTTCACTTCTTCTTCATCAGAGTCTTCATAGTCAGCTACATTCTTCCCTTTGGATCTGCACTCTTCAGATGCATCCATGGCCATAAATAGACATTCAAACTGATCTTCATCATGTTCATTCTCAAAGCTTCTTGGGTTGCTAGAATCGAATCACTTGATTCTTCTTTTGAATAGAAGTTTATTTTATTTTTAAAGTTCTTCTTGATATTTTTCTTCTTGTACCCAATTTCTTTCCTGTTGTCCTCTTCATGTTCAGATGAGATTCTTTATTTTTATTTGGACATTTTACAGCAAAATGACCTATTTGTCTGCATGAAAATCATTTGAAAGGAAGTTTTCCTTTATACTTACCTGAGCCTCTTTTTAGTCTTCTTACAAACATTGCTTCAATATTTTCATCATCCAACTCATCTTTTGAAGTTGATTCTTATTATTATTCTTTCTTGGACCGAGTTTTTCCTTGACCTTGAATGCTATTTATTTCTTGTAGTTTTGGATCCAACATTCCTCATCCTCATCTCGTATGCTGACAGAGTGCTTTGCAATTCATCCATCATGAGAGTATTCATGTCTTTGGCTTCCTATATGGTTGAAACCTTTGAATCATACTTTCCAAATAGGAATCTCATATCTTCTTGAAAATGAATGATTCTTCTAACTTTTCACCTAGTCCTCTGATCATGTTTATAACTTCATTTGTTCTCTACATGTAGGCCGCTATACTCTCATCATCATTCATCTTCAAATTTTTGAACTAAGCTCTGTAGGTCTGCAAATTTTCTAGCTTGACATTTTCATCATCTTCATAAATAATCTGCAGTTTGGTCCATATCTCTTTTGTTTTTGTGTAATGCATAACTTTGAAAAATTATTTTTTAGTCGGGTCACAGTAATAGTGTTCATTACTCTTGAGTTGCATTCATATATTGCCTTATCTACTCAAGAAGTTATTGGTGAGCTGGAGGGTTGTATCCTTTCTAAATGAGTTCCTAGAAATCAAAACCAAACAACATCAAGTATGTTTTTAATCTTATTCTCCAAGATGTAGAATGCATTCCAGTGAAGAGAGGTGATCTTGACAACAATGCATGACCACCTTGTGCCTAAGTTATTACCAAGTTTATGATAAGTGTATCCCCCGAAGATGTTAAATTTCTACTATAAGGACATTTTTATGATACCAATTGTTAGAGATCACAAGAATTGAGAAGGTGGGGTAAATCAATGCTGATTAGAAATTTTCATTTTATTTCCAAATTGAAATCCTTTATGATGTGTGGCTTTAAAATATGAGCAATAATCAATCATATGCCATGCAGTAATAATAAAATGCACAAATATTAATGTGGGAAGACATTTCAGGAGAAAAACCCACCGAAAATGTTCCTTATATTACAAAAATAAAGGACTTGCAAGAATATTACATACAAAATTTTCAGTTGAGTTACCACTCAACCTACGAAGCACCTACTCAAATAATTTCGAGCACCCACTGCAAGGAGCACCGACCCTAATATAATTAGTTACACTACTGATATTTTGTAGGCATCGACCCACAAGGAGGCTACAACCATTTGAAAATGATAAGCTATACTTTTGATTTGATTTAAATGCAAATTTTTATCATCTAGTTATAACAATTTCTTATACAATGAATTATGATCACCTTTCAGATCGTATCTGTGTTCTTATTTTTACCCTCTTCTACTCATCTATATCGATCCCTTTTTCTCATTCACTATTCCACCTTGATGCCATTCTCATGAGATAAATCAATGTTTCATCGATCTTCTCTCCTCTTTCCTCTCTCTTTTCTTCTATGGATCTTTCTAACCTTGATTGCATTGTATTGTCTCTCTTGAACAACTCTTCCTTATCTCAAATATTTCTTTTCTTACTCTAGCAACACCAAAAAATGGCTCCAATCTCAAACTATATTCTAAAATAGACCCATTCCTTTCCTTTGATTTGTGTTTCGTGTATCTTCCTACTCTGTTGCCTAAGAATTCAAACTATTAAATGCATACAACTAACTCTAGATTTTGTTTCTTCTATATTAATTTGATTACACCATTTTCCATGCATGTGCAAGATAAATTTATTAGCTGTGCTGAAAAATAGATTTTCCCATCCTTTTAGAATTTGCAACGTGACCCAGATGAGCGAGCCATTTTCTTCTTCAATATTTTATTTCTCCTTAAAACTTGGATTCTCATAGAAAATTTCAACTATATTTCCCAAGGTCAATAAGCATTAAATGCTGGCATCTGGAACAGTAGTTTTCTTTATTCTTCATTGAGATCAAGTCATATACTTACCCATAATCACCTAACAATCAAATCAAGATTGATTTTGGTGAACCGACTCTCACTTGTCCATGTTTGAATGAATTTGATTACCTTCAACCCCTTTCCAGTCCATATTCTATAATTTCATGGATTTCCTTGGCTCCTTTGACTTTCTTCTTTGTATCGTGGCACTTACCTTTGTTCGGTGACATTTCTCCTTCGACAAATTTTTAGTTATCCGTGGCTCTTCTATGATTCTCATGGATTTCCTAATGTCTCTTTTGTCAACGTCCTTTTCCAACTCATTTTTGTGGCTTTGTTCTTTGTACGTGACTCTATTAAGTTTACTTGCAGCTTTTATAGTCTTGACGAGTTTCCACGATTATTTGTAGCTTTTCCTTTTATGCACAACTTTTCTTTTGCTTCCTTATACTATCAGATTTTCCTTTACCTACATTTCTCTTCCTTTACATCCATGGTTTCATTAATTTCATTCATAGATTGTCCCTTAACTCCTTCTCGCTTCAAAGACTTCATCCTTTACATGCGGCACTTACTAAGCTTCTGCAACTTCTTCTAGATCTTTTCACTTCATTTAGAATTTAGAGGCTACATTTAGTATTTGGAGGATATCTCCTTATATGTCTCGTACTTAGCACAAAAATTACACAGTCCCTTAGAAATTATCCATAATTATCCTGAAGGATTTTTGATCCGACACTACCAATCAACATTCATCTTCATCACATGCTCACTTTACCAATTGACTTCTTTTTCCATCAATGTAACTTGACATCAACTAATCCATCTTAAAATCAATGAAAACACATATGACACTAAAAAAGGTCCAAAAATAATGACATACTAAGTATCTAACTAGAATAGGAAACAAAGTGCAACATTTAAATAGTATAACATGACAAGAGTAAAGAAAACTAAGATGTGCGAGATGTTATGTTAAAGTGATAATGTGTTGCATTATGCAAGATGTGTATATGAGGGGATCCATTTTTCCCCTAATATATGTGTTTGATGTGAGGTTCTTTTAAGAATTTCACACTCAAGATTCAAGTATGAACTGTAAAACAAGAGTGTGTCATTTGGTAGTAAGGTAGAGTATGTAGTAACACCATTGTGTTGTATAGATAGGAAGAAGTAATGGTATAAGAAGAAATTGAGGATGGTGGGAAGTTTTATACCCCAATATTGTGTATGAAAAGAGTTTCTAGAAAAAATTTGATCATTGTGAGAAAGAATAACTAGAGCATATATAGTGAATGAAAGGATGTATACCATATATATTGTAACACCTACTTGTTAATGCTTCTAATTAAATGAATTTTTTTATTTATTTCCCAAACTAACCTATGCCTTCAATGATTTAAATACCTAACATTTAAATCCAACATTAATATAAATTCAATTCTTCAAATAATGATCAAGAATCCATGTGCAGCTATATGGGTTAATTAGATCTACCCAATCCCCTATAATTTACTCTTACGAGTGTGTATATGAGGTATACAATTTGGTTACCTTCCTCAGGAATTGATATTCAAGTGATTGTTTCTAAGTGTCTACCTAGAACTGAGTGAATCAAATTCCTTCCGACATCCCACACCTTTAATTAGAACTTGGTTAACTCGATAGTGTAATCAAAAACTTACACTACTTTAGCCAAAGTTTCAGAGACATGTTTACCATGCTCGGTTGTGTGACTACACAATCATCATTAGAAATTTTCACTTCACCATATCACTTGTTCAGTTATCAAAATTGAATTAATTAGTCAAGTCACTTTACATACAATTTATGCTTAAAGTACAAGACCTGTTTAACATGTGCAAAGGAGAACATTTGTGCCAACTTAAGCTGTCTATGAGAGATAAAATGCTTACATGATGACTTGCTTCATTACGCAATCACTTACTTTTCCATCGCCAACATAACTCGGTATCAAGGTGGCTCATTTGTACTGGTTGATCAACTCCCGCAACTCATTGTAACACTATTCTTCTTCCGATATGACAATCATAATAAAGGGACCTTGAATGAACAACTTAAGATACCTACTATTAAGTAGTATCAACTTAATGACTTGCATCATTAATGAATACTACATTATACAAGCCCTCAAAGTTGGCATGTATATTACAAAGCATTTGGAACATCATACCCTAATGGCCTAATCATTTAAATTCGAATCGAGTTTTGACAAGTTTTCCTATTGTCATAGTGAAAAATTTATCGCATCTAATTAAGTCCCTAATGTTCATAACTTTAGATAACGTGATAGATTATGTTCATCTTAACAAGTAATTAATTATGTCCAATATACATCTTAAATGAAATTTAAGATAGCTTGTTACATTATCGTCATAATATTCTAATTTTCCCCGATGACAATGAAATTCAAGATAGCTTGTTGCGTTATTGTCACAATATTCTAATTGTCCCCTGATGACATTGTCATAATTTTTATTCCAAATGACATTACATTTAGTTGTACATAACCATTATAAAAGTTTATCAAATGTCATAGTGTATTTGATCTAGATATATTTTAACCCTAAATAATCAATAATATATTTAAAAGATATTACTTAAAATATTAATGTCATTCAACAATAATAATTCATCTATCACATATGAATCTTATCAACATCATTATGACACAATATTTATCATAAGTACTTATAAACTTTAATAATATCAACTTGATAAATATTACTTGATAATAATACAAGTATAAATAGAATAAACCAAATGATACATTAATCAAATCAAGCTTATTCACCTTTCAATTCAAGTAGAACATTGAAGTACAATTTCTCTTTACAATATTTCAATCTTTTATTACCACGACATCATCAAAATCAATCATCATTCAGATAAATAAATCATGAGAAATGTTTATAAAACATCTATTAAGGAATATCTTATTTTCTTCCATCTACAAAAATAGTAAAAGTGGTCAGGTTCGTAATGATATGACATGATAAGTTATCCTCATCCTCTTCAAAGTGTAATTTGATATAATACTCAAATGAATAAATTTCAGAACTAAAATAGTCTGAATAATAAACTAAGATGATGAAGCTAATGTAATAATTGTTTTCTCATACTTTTTCATTATGTAATCAATAAGAAAACCCTCCTACTAAGTGGCATATCATCATACGAAAAATAATTGTAATTCGTTGTTGTAAGTTTATAAATTTTTAACAAACAAGTACAAAATTTTCCACTTAGAATCATTTCTAACATAAATCATATTCCATTAAAAAATCTAACATTTCTACTAAGCAAGTAAGGACTAGAATTTGACTTCGCACAAGATTTTAATCAAAGCACTAAGCATTTTAACTTTAATACATACCTTCACCTTGACTTTAGGTATTATATTTACCTCAATTTAACTTCTTTATTTCCTTTGCACAGAAACAAATTACTTTTTATTTTTCATTTACAAAATGTATCGACCCCTTAATCTTAATCAAAATAATAAAGGGTTTACAAACTATACTTTCTAGGTAATGAAAGAATAATGGCCTAACTTTTACCAATACAAAACAATAAAATTACCTTAATTAAATTGGGAATACCTTTGAAAATTTGAAAAAAATATCTTCAAACTATAATAACTCAAGATCAATAAATTTAACAAAGATAATAATAAATTTGTAATCCAAATCATATTACATCAACTGGTCATGATCCCAAAAAGGCAATCAACAAGTAAAGTATTTGATTCACACATTATTCATGTTGATAGAAAGAATGTGGTACAAAACTAGTGAATACAACGTAATCCTTATTACCTTAATATTTTCAAACCCCCATTCAAAAGCGTTAATTTTATCAAACAAAAGATATGCCATCATATCAAACCATTTTTCATAGGCCGTTTTGGAGTCCTTTAACGAAGCACGTTTTCCATATTATCCAAGAAAAACTTTAATCATTTATGAATTGGAAAAGTAAACCATTTTGCATATAAATTTAGCACAAGGGTTTTTACAAAAATCAACAATATTTTCTTAACCTTATCCCTTAATGGCTATGAGACCCAACTAATCCTTACTAGATAAGGTCAGCTCACAAAAAGAATCTCACAGTTGACATATGGGTCGATGCCAGTAAATTGGGTTTAGCAGAGATTTTCCCTATCTCGCCTTTACATAACAAAAATAGGGATCTAAATTTTATATTAGCTCAATCATTTTCACATTAATATTTAATACCATGAACCAAATATTTTAACAACGAAGGAAGAAAACCATCCGAATAACCATGCATAAGCCTCATGATAACTACATCTATCTAACCATGATTATTTTCTTGCAATTTTCAAAGTTCATCAATGTAACATATGTTAATGCAGAGATATTTTCAACCAAGTATTACATCAAAATAAACCTTAATAAGAAAAGGAAAATGATTCATACCTATTTCGGATGACAGATATCTTCTCTTAGATTTCCTCTAAAGTTCCTCAAACTTCTTCCCAAATCTCTCGCTTCCAAAACCCAATTGGTTCGATTCCAAAACTCCCCAACAAAGCCACCAAAACAAGAAAGAGTAATGGTGAAATAAAAATACATTAAACTTAATATTTCACTCATTTTCATTAATAATTTACTTTAAAATATCAACAACAGATCAAAAATGGCATGTGGGACTTCAAAACTAGAGTTCAAAAAGGAGGAATAAAGGGTTTGAAAGGAAACCAACATAGTAAAAATATAATTCCATGCAAGTAGGTAGCTTCCAGGATCTTTGGGTTTCCTAGGAAGCAATTAATTACCATTAATGCTAGAGATGCCACATAGTGGCTTGAAAATTTTCACCACCGCCACTATTTCCCTCAAAAATCTTTTAACAACTTAACTTATCTAATTTGCATGGGTGAGCTTTGGTCGATAAAAATCCATTTTACTATATTTCGTGGGTCAGTCAAATCCATAAAAACCTTTTTATTGAATGGTTAGCCTAAGACAATAATTGATCGCTTTTAATTTCAATATCTTATAAAGCTTGGGTCATTTATCGACCAAGCTCATTAACCATTTGTAAAAACCATAAAAACATTAGTTTATTCATATCGTCGAAGACCATGGTGATTATTTGCACCAAGAATAATGTCTTTAGACCATTAACATAATCAAAAAAACTTTTATAATGTTGACGTGGTCATTCCTCGGTTGTAAAATTGATCAAACTTGAATCATTACGACGGTGGTAATAAAATTTCCCAAATTTATAAGGGCTTAAAACATTATCAAAACAATAACACCAGTAAGGTTTGTGACCTTTTTCCTTCATGCTGCCACTAACAAAGACTTTTGTTAAAGATGGAAACAAGTTAAGGTCAACATACTTTTATAAAATAGTCAATTTTATAACACCATAATGATACAATATAATATCAAGTCAAAAGTGTAAAGAAGACAAGTTTGTTCATCGACTATCATAGTCATAAACAAGTTCATCATTATCATAATCAATAGCCAACAATATTAATTATAACAAGTATAAAAGTGTAAAAATGGATTATAATACAAGAAAAGCTCGAAAGTATGTTTCTTTGGTCAAATTTTTATTCTATAGTAGAAATGAAATATTTTTAATATTAAAAGTACGTAGGATGAATTATGATACTTTGTAACTTACAGGATATAATGGTAAGTACCGATGCCTTTGTTGTGTTTATAGGCAACATACCGAAATCGGTCCCCATGTTTGCGATTTTTTCGATATCGAAGTTCGTTTATGATGAAAACATAATGAGAAAAATGGGGGTGTGACATATATAAAGTAGTATGTATATCATGAAAAAAGTATCCTAAGTGAGCATGAGGACAAAAACATGTATGGAGTGGCATAGAAGCGAGAGAGGGAATCCGTTAGCATAGATAGATGTAGCAAGGTGTCATAATAGTGTAGATAGATGTAGCTATAAATATTGACATAGAAGGATCATATTTGAGAACCCATTTGGGTTTGGTAATTATAGATGAGCATGTATCAGAATGTTTTGTTGTAAATTAAATAAATCCTTGATTCTTAAATTTCTTGATTCTTCATTCTAAACCATAGAAATCATTGTCATGATGTCTATTGATTCTATGATAATTACAAAATGGGTGCACCGCATTTATATTTTGAAATCCAATAAGAGGGTAGTAATAAGTAGGTGGAAAGGTGATTAACTAGTTATTAAGGAGTTTAGAGAAAATATCATGTTTTGTAGCATTTTGATCAAACATGAGAGGTTAGTTTTATGGAAATAACTTGACCTTACTTATATGAGAACATCTGGTAGACATAGAATCGGGATTAGTTGTAGAAGAAGAATTAAAATGGGCATGTGACACATCATTGAGATGTTGTATTTTGTGAGTTGTGAGGGATGTAATTGTGGTTTCCATAGCTGAAAATTTATCTTGAAAAAAAAGGTGTAAATTTTGAAGTGAATCGAAGATGGATTGATTGGTTGTGTTATTAGGACTAATAAGGGGGTCAAAGATATGATTGAAAATTATACTTACTTGTCAACATGGAATATCACGAGGAGGTACATTATTTGTATGTCTTTTGAGAGATCATCTTTATAAATGGGTGATTTTAAAGTAATTGATACAAGGAGACTTGAGGAACTAGAGGGGCCATGATATGAAAGAAAAGGATATTCATTAAATAAGAGCCCTAAGAAGTGATCAGAGGATAGGAGTAAAGATGAAACCCTAAGAAGAACTATTGAGCATAGATGTATGATATGCAATAGATGGAAATATGAATCACGATGTAACTAGGGTTTGGAGTTAGGGAAAGACAAATATAATAGAATAGGAAAAATAAGGATTTGAGTGATCGATCACGAGTTGGGGTTCACCAAATGATTTACTCTAATTTGAATTAGACATTATTTTAGAGTAATTTTGTAATAAATTAAATTATGATGATTAAGTACAAGTAATATGAAAACACTAAGGATTTAAGGATGAAAAACCCTAAGGTAATGATAGAGGGGGATAACTTACCTAATTCTTTTCAAATTGTGAGTGGTCGTTGTATCTCTTGGAACATGCAAAAATAGTGTCACAAATGCTTAATGAGGGTTTAAAACCCCAATAATATACAAGGTACAATCTTCCGCAAAGAGAAGGACCATTTTAGGCATTAACTACTGATTTTGGTGTCTCTGTGTCTTATCATATGCCCAGATTATGATCTATTTTGGGTCGAGAAGACCTTCGATGTTAGTTAACTCTTTGTCACTCTTGTTTCCCTTTTAGATTGTTGATCACACCTATAACCTACAAAAAAAATTATTTCCTGTACATTTAAGAAAAAACACATCAAATATAATAAAAAGATGTAGAATGGGAATTGGAATGACCCCATTGGCATCTCGAAGAGTGAACTTACAACCCATCGCACTAAATCTCAAATTCCATTTAAATCTCCATGTGTGTGTGTATCCATGTCTTGTGTCCAGGTTTCCCTTGTGAAATTTATACGATGATAGAGGGATGGATCTAAATTGTCCTCGAACATGTAAAATGTGTGTGATGGAATATAATTAACTCCCATATAGTGTATGAAGACCAACACATCCCTTGACCCTTGTATGAATGTGTTAGATATGTACTTTGTAGTGCTCTTGTGACTTTGTGCAAGATTAGGTGGTGATAGATAATGTTTATAGTGATTGGCCACTTATTTGAAAAAAGTAACTAAGAATATATATGATTTCCTTGTTTGTGTTTCTTAATTGAAAACTAAAAGGTTGACCCAAAGTATTAAAAGATGACCAAGAAGTGAGAGGGACCGAAAAGAGTAAGAAGAAGAAAGAGAGGGAAAAAGGAACCATGAGAAACATGAGCATCTGTGTACTTTTATCCTAAATGAAGGCTATTTTTAAGGCCATCCAAATGTGAATCAGCCAAGTTCCACAAGAACCTTAAGATGTGCAAAGCCAAAATGATGGTTAGTCAAAATTAGAAACAATAAATTGAAAGAGATAACGTAAACAAAATGCCAAAAGGAGTTGTCAAACACTAGTTTTCTTGATTTGGAATCATGTATACATTATTATTCTTTGGGACCTAGAAATGTATCCAAGTACATAGATTTATGTCTAAAATTGGCTGAGCGTAGTGATAAAATCCAAAACACATACGTCAATGGATTTCATGGTTTCAATTTGTGCACCGTTTCTTACCAAAGTAGAAAAAAATGTTTTGTAGTGATTACTATCATAACACTAATCGACGGAGTAATGTGGATGGCCAAAAATATGCCATCGTAAAAGACCAAGTATATCATGACCCTTCATTTCATTGCATTTGTCAGCCATAATAGGTTTCACTCCCACTTTGAAATAAAAAGTTAAAATACAATATAAACAAATTAAAAATATACAAATATTTTAGTATTAAAAACCTAGAAAATATGTAAACCGTCATTCCAACAATCTAGATGATTTTTATTCAACAGTCTCATATGATTTAACAGAAAATAGATGAAATAAAAGGAAATGTAGAAGCTTCTAGACTAGTGTTGGACAACTATAAAGCATATATGCTCGCTAGACTAGTTATTGATGTATGCTTTATTAAAAACCTTTCTATATTTGACTCATCCCGACATAGTTTGTAGAATGAGATTATGTTTGGTTTACTATTTATTTGGTATTGGAGGTTTGAATATGTTTAGTTGGCCTATTTTTTCCAATACCTCCCAAGTAAAATATGACATGCATCTATCAAGAAAAATTCACACCACACCTCATCCTTGTAAGTATTCCCAATTGGAAACTTTGTTAGGTATAGTTTATCTATTGTTACCTCATTCTCTTTATTGAACCATGATATGGGATAAGGATAAGGGTGCTTCTCAAATTTCAGACTCAATTTATCAACCATCACAGTTGACACCATATTTTCACAACTACCACCATCAATAATGATTTTACATACCTTCCCTCTAGAGGTGAATTTTTTTCTAAAGATATTTGTCCATGACCAAGAATCACCATTGGCACCATCTTGTTCTTCCTACTTCCTTAGGATGATGACCATCCTCTTTAACATGATGGTTTCTCCCAAGTATAAAGAAACAACCATTTCATATTCTTCCTCAGCTTCAACCAAGTTCACTCGTGGATGTTTTGATTACCATCTATATGTTTAGGATAGTGTATATAATAAAAATCTTTGTGCTCTTCTTCACCACATCAGTGGGAGGTAATACCTTTGGGAATATTTTAACCCCGACATCCACCATATATTATTTATCTCTAAAACCCCTACATCTTTGGTAGTCACAGATCCTTGAGTAGATTCTTCTTTCCCTTCTGCATTATAGGAGACACCTTGATGGAATCAAATCTACCTATCCCTCTCATGGGATATAAATATGGTCCTCCCTACTACTCTTGTGATTTTATTCTTCTTTCAATAATAGTTGATAAGCATCATTAAGACTATGGATCTATAACATACTCAATTCATCTTATATGGTATAACTTAACCCATTCCCATACCTTGTAGCGATTTATGTTTGAGAATCTCTATGTTTCACTCATATTTATATCTTTTAAAATTCATTAGTAAACTCCTTGATGTTAATATCTTTATGACATAGCTTTGGAAACCTTGAAATAGGGACTAGGCATAATCTATAGGAAGAAATTTTTCTTTCAAATTATTCAGCATTTTATTCTAGTTTTGTATCTTGTCCTTTCCTTTCCTTTGTCTTTGATTTTTAGGAGATCCCACAAGATGAATGCATGTACAACCAACTTATTGCATGCAAACTTAACCTTCTTCTCTCCCTGAAAAACATTTCCACTCAAATAGTTTTTCTATGTGATTAAACCAATAAAATAAATCCTCTGTTTGTAACCCTGCACCATAATCGAGAAATTTAATCTTGATTTCTTCATTATTTCCTTCCAAATATCAAATCAATATCTTCTAAAATGGCCACTCATATAATATTTCTTCACATCTCTCATTTTATTCTCCATTTCCTCCATTCCTTAACGAATGCAATACTTAACTATCACTATTTGATTTTGTATCCCCATTTGTATATCTTTGTCTGAGGTGGGTAACTTCTCCTGTGATCTCAGCAACTTGTCTTTATAGATCCTACATATTCTTATTCATCTAGGCATAAAATTCTATCCTACATCCGGCCATGCTTATATAGAATAGAGATAATAAATCACACTAAAATGTAATATATATCACCTTCACCATTCCTGCAAGATCCAAATCTTACTCTCATACATGGTAAATTTTAGCGGCAAATATTAAAAGATTATCGAATAGTAGGATTTTTGGAATTTGATTTTGGCATTTTTATGGTCATGGTTGTGCCCAAGTTTTGCCAAAAAATTCTACAAACAATAACTTATCCCACGTGATAAGTCAATAAATATTTAATCCCAATATAATATTTTTATATTGAATCATCGTGTGATCATCAGGATGAGATTTTATAACATTCTTGGATCACCAAGAAATATATGGAATCTTATTGGTCCTTTGGGCTCATTTGCATACATGTATGGGATTTTTTTTTACAAATTTGATTAAATTCACCATGTACACACACACACGCAGTACTTCCCACTCCTCTTCTACGTTTTTTGAACCGTGTTATCAATTTCAAATTGATTATAATCACAAACCCTGTTGTTGTATCCTAGTTAGCACACAAATAAAAGGTGCGAACATCAGAGATTCTATTGTGTTTTGGTTATTATTATCACTTTGAATTTTTGACCTCGTATTGTGGACTTGAGGGGAAATTAAGTATTATACATTTAGCTAGAATGATTGCTTGGTTATAAATTGATTGTGATATCATCACTCTCACGATATTGTTTTGTTATATTTAATCTAACACTGTGGATGAACAAATACACGTTATTGCACATTGTACATGTAAAAAGTAATGGACAAATGATAATAACACATTTTGATATGGAAATTGAAGGATAGACATCTTTAATAGAACTGATTAACTTTTGATAGACTTTCAGTATGCAAGAAAATGATGCGTTGTTAGTTTAGATATATGTTAATATTTCAAATTATTTTCGTATTGATTTTTATTATGATGTTCAAAGTTATTTTGTGATTTCTTAGATACTTTGAAGAATGTGTGAAATGGGAATAAGTGAAAGTATTTCTTAAACTAGGTGATTTAGTTGATTTATGATCTTAGTTAAAAGCGATGTATGAGTAGAATTGAAATGTTGAAAATTGGAGTAATTATCAAATTACTTGGTCTTAGAATAGTAGTTTTGACATTTGATTATGAAATTGATATGTAGATAATAATTTTTATTATTTCAACATCACTAATATGGCCATGAGGCCAAAAATGTATTGTGTGATTTTGCAGAAGTAATTATTTCACAATAATAAACTACGGGGTTAGGAGATCAACAATGAAGGAATGTGGGGTATTGGCAACTGGTCACCATGGCAACTTGTGTTATGTTGTGTGTGTCTTGTTTGTTATTGGGGGTCCCCATGGGGGGGATAACCTCCAATTGTGACCAAGGGGTTTGTGTGTTGTTCTTTTATTTTGTTTCCTTTAGTTAATTTTAGTATGTGATTTTATAGTGATGGATTTCCTTTTATTAAGCATTTAATTTGTGTCTAGATTATTAAATTAATCATGTTATTAAACTAATCATGGATGGGACAAGAAGAAGTCATTTATTAGATTAGGTGATTCTTTGGTTTATGTGTTGTAGGTGATGTGTATGTGATCTTAAGTGTTGTACACTCTACATCTCCTTAGAAATTTGGATTTAGCCTTAAGGGCCAATTTTGGAGGCTTGTGGGACAAGTTAAACTTGTCCCACACCTCTTAATTTATTATACCAACCCTACCTATGAATTAGGGGGTCAAAAATAGACCCCATTAAGTGTTTTATAAGGTAACATGTGAGATTTGATTTTCACTTTCTTTCTTGTGTCTTATTTTTTTCCTTTGGGGTGTAGGTTGAAGTGGTGTGTATAAGAGGGTTGTCATACCTCTCAATCACCCATTTATTATGCCTTGGGGTTTAGGTTTGACTTATGAGGTGAAGTTGAGGATGAGTGATGTGGCATCCTACATGGAGCCACCTCACCCTCCTCTTCCCTTTTCCTTTATATGCATGTTTAATTGTTGTTTTAGGGGTTACTTACTCATTTTCCTTTTGGGAATGCTTGTAATTTTGGAGATCTTGGAATAGATGGTGCTTGGTTAGGATTTTGGAGGGCTTGTAACTTGTTTGTTCTTGATCCTCTTCATTTGTAAGGTATATCTTCACTCTTGTAATTACTTTGTTATTTTGGTTGTGCTCATATGTGTAGTTGATGTTTGTTATATTGCTTATGATTATGGGAAATAAATTTGATCCTTAGGTTGTGGGAGAAATGGAAATGGGGGTAAAACTTGAGGGAGACATAAGAGAAATGTTATTGGGATTTTAGGAGGGAGTTGGATTGGGATGTCCACCTTGTTGATAAATATGTTTTGTATTTATCTTGTTATTTTCTTGAGGGAGGCATAAGAGTGGTGTATCTTCTTAGAGGGAGGCATAAGAGTGGGTTGATATCTTAACGGAGGCATAAGAGTGGTGTATCTTCTTAGAGGGAGGTATAGGAGTATTTTGAGTATTGTGATGGAGTTTTTAGAGGCTCTTAGGTGGAAACCCAAACCCTTGGGAGGCATAAGAAGAACCCCCATTTTCCTTTCTCCTCCATGGCTTTAGTATGAAGCCTTTGTGTTTGATATTTTTTGTTTTTTTGTAAATTTGGTATTGTGTTATCTCATTGATTGTCTTTATTGAATGTCTATGTGGAAGCCATTTTTTTGAGTTGTCATGGTTGTCTAAATAGCCCTCATTTCTTATCTCCCTCATTGGATATTTTGGTTGGGTGGAGAGTGTTGCCTAATCCCCCATTTTATTGTGTGCATGGCTAGATGAGATGGTGGAGCTCAATAGAAGAAGTGTTCATGTTGGGAAAATGGAAAAGAGTTGAAAATTGATCTATTATGGCTTGACAACTTGTATATTTTACCAACACTAAATTGGATGTAATATTACCTATTGGCTAGATTCTTGTAAATGGTTTATTATGGCTTACATTATTTTATCAAAATGGGATCCTTGTAACTACTTTGAAATGTAAATAAAGATCCTTTAAATATGAATGTTATTCAAGTTGAATGAAAAGGGAGTGTTGATCATTTTGGAATTATTGGCAATCATGTTTAAATGAGATAAATTTCATTTAGGTATGTGCGATTACCCTCCTATTAAAATGGTGTAAAAAAAAAAAAAAGATGAGTAAAATTAATTTTTGCAATATAATTCTCCTTGTTGTAATGAAATTTTCACCCTAAAATTCCCCTCTTGTGGAAAACAAATTTGCAATTCCCAAGTGTTGGTACTCAATTTTTAATCCTGCTAGTTCCATTTAAAACTCCTTAGTCTGTGCATTTTGAAACATTTTTCTATCTCATTTCATGGATGTGTGGAATTTATCAATCTTTTTCTATGGCTGTGGACCACGTCGAGCCTTTTTTCCTTGCATTTATCTTTCTGTAGAAAAATTCTTTTATTTGGGCATAAATGGTGGAGTTTTTCCCCTTCGTTTTATCTTTTACGGGCATATCTTCCCTATCATTTTTTCTCCAATATCCACGAGTACGTGGACAAATCTAATTAGATGCGGCGGGATGGGTTCTTTTTGTGAACTGTCATTTTTATTATTTTTAGCAAAAGTGTCAAATTGGCCTCGTGGCCCCGAAAGATCTTGATTGGCTGAATCAAGCGGTGGTGGAAAGGCGGGCCCTTTTTGTGTTTTGAGGCATTATGGTGAAAGGTGTAAAATGTAAAAAGAATGCTTGATGCCCGTAAAGGGACATGTGGCCATTTTGAGTCAAAAGCGGAGATGTGGGTTATTAGGACAATTTAGGAATTTTACCTTTGTTTCCAAAAGGGCGTAAATTTATAAAGTGAAGTGTAACCCCACGATGCCTAAGTGAAGCCACATGTTGATTCTGTGTTGAAAATTCAAAATAAAAGATGAGGGTCATTTGGTTTTATTTCTAAAAGGGATTAAAGTTGTAAAATGAGCCATGACTCCATCCATGCCAAGGGATAAAGTCAAATGTTGCCCGCATCACAAGTCAAAGTGCAAAGGTAGGTTGTCATCGAGTGATTTGGGAATTTAGGTTTTATTTCCAAAAAGAGAGTTAAAAGTTATAAAATGATCCATGACTCTATTGGGGTCTTGAGCCCGCGTTGAAAAGTCAAAGTGGAGAGGCGGGTTGGCAGAGAAATTTGAGTTTTTGAGCTTTTTGTTGAAGAGAGTTAAACTTAAAAAAGTGAGCCACGACTTAGTTGCCACTTAGGTGAAGCCATCACCACTCGGGTGAAGCCATGTGTTAGGCCTATATCAGAAGTGTGTGGTGGGAAAAAATGTTCCAAACTACCATTTCTCTAAAAGGAACAAAATATTAAAGTTTTCCTCAAGCCCGCTTCAGTTTAAATCTTTTCCACGTGGACGACTCATATTTGAAGTTACAAAATAGGTTTAATGGCTACATTATAAAGCGTCATTATTTTGCTGCCATTAACGCTTCGTAAGAACCAAGAAATCAAATGTAACCAATTTTTAATATTATTTAATGGCTTCTCTAGACCATTATTGAGGGTTGGATCCTGACATTCTTGAAATTGTAATAGATTTAAAAATAATCAATACAAAAGTCTTTTCCCTTTCTTCCTCTGTAATTCTTTCTTTCCTTGTTCAAATTTGCGAATCATCCATCTTTGCATGCTAAGAAACTTTGTTTTCTTGTTTATATGATTTATGGAACTTTGTGTTTATGGAATTATATCCATATGAAAGTGAATGATTCTATATTGCATATCCTTGGCTTAATATGTATAAGGTTATACTCTTATCTATATTTCTTGAAAGTATTGTTATGTTCTTCCTCTCTCATCTTCTTAGTTCTTCTACTCTTTTGTATTGATGATATTTTGGGCATGAAATGTTTCAAAGTATCAGGAATCCACACTTTGAAATTTGTACATTTGTATATAAGTTTTGTTTCTTGCTTTCAATAAGGGAACCTCTTCCATTAAAGAGGAGGGATTTGTTGTCCCCCGACTGTGGTTTTTAAAGTACAATTTTAAAACCCAATAATTTTTGGCTACTCTCTTTGGGGATTTCATTTCAAACTTATCCATTTCTAAATAATAACTTCAAGATCATTTTTGGTCCAGCGAATCTATGGTATACACGTGGGAAGAAATCTCTTGAGGTAGAGGATTCCCATTTTCAACTTCACGGAACAACAACTTCTCTCTTCTTCTAGCAAGAAGGAACTAAAGAACTCATTCTATAAGCACACCTTTTGTTAAAGACAAAAATTCCAAGACTAGCATTCCTCAAGAACAACTCAGTCCTAATCTTCATGCTTTGATACTTGCTTTGGTGTTTTAGTTCCCCTTCAGTCAATTTTTCCAAATATGGCAGCACCTTTTCCTTGGGGACAATGGGTTAGGCCTCTTACTCTTCCTTAGCCATTGCATGAGTTACCTAGGGGTAGCAAGAAATTTTTCCTAAATTCGAGGTGATGGGAAAGTACACCCAGATGAACACATTATAGCCTTCATTGTTGCATGTGGTATTCTTGGGGTTGAACATGAAGATGTATCTGTCAGGATTTTTGTGGAGACATTGCAGGACAATGCTACTGATTGGTTCTATCATCTTCCTATTGGGTCAATCACTGATTGGGATACCATGAAAACTTAGTTTGAGAAACGTTTCAAACCTGTTGAAGATGTGCATGCTTTGTTAGCTCAAATCTCTCATATCAAGAAAGAAACATTCGAGCCCATGAGAGAATTTGTGGCCAAATTCAACATAACACTCATCGTTTAGATCAAATCCAAAATGATTCTTCCCAATGCGTAGTTACCTAAAGTGATTTATGCACTAAGGAGAGCTAACCTTGCAACTTTGGATGTTGATCAACGTTTGGCTATCAATGTTGAGGATGATTTAATCATGTCGGTAAGTTGAAAGAGAATATTCCAAGTATAAAAATATTCTTCTTCCTCCTCCCCTTGAGCCAATTTTGATAAGTTTGTACAGAAGCTTATAAATGATCTCATTGCTATCAAGAAACAATTGGCTCAACATGCTCCTTACCAAAACATTCAAAGGAAGAATTTTTAGCCAGAAGGCTGTTTTGCCTTCTTCTCGAGACTAGATTGGCTATTGAAGGCCCACCCATCAAGGTTCAGTCAATGTAACTTGTGAAGTTCAAGAACCTAATGATGAGGAGTTTAATGAACTCTATGAAGAACTAGAAGAAGAGGTTGATGAAGAACTGAAGGAGCTTGGTGGATCTCAAGTTCATTTCCTTACCACTAAAGGTATGGATGATCAAGATGAATATGATGAAAGAGTATCGGATATTAATAGTGAGTCATATGGTGTCATGACTCTGGAGAAATGAATAGAAAAGAAAAGGTGGTGAAGCCTACTAAGAAGTCCAAGGAGTTTCCTATAACTATTCCAGTGGTTGCAAGAAGAGGAGCTCCTATTCTCACTACCTCCACACAAAAGGTGAGTAATGATAATCCTCCTTCTTCTAATTCTTGTCCTTCAAATCCTAAAACTAATAAATCAAAAGTCTCTCATGTTCCTAACAGTGATGCCCCATCTACCTCTGGATATTTTGATATCATTGATCAAAAGACTAAAATCAAAATTTCAGAGGCAGATTTTAACCAAACCCATCCAAAAGCCTTTGCTAAAATGGTAAACTTTGTCAATTCCAAATCCAAAGCTTCATCCAATAATTCTAAAGGTATTTTTCCCACTCCCTCTTCCTCACCTCAACCAAGCCTTGTGGTTGCAATCACTTCCCCTAATGAGAAAGTTGAACCATTCTATGTGACTCTCCTCATAGCTGGCCATAAACTCAATAATTGTGTTATAGACTCAAGAGCATCAGACAATGTAATGCCTGTAAAAGTAGCTCATTCTTTGGGCTGACTCTAACACATGCCTTTGGTTCCTACTATTCCATGGAGAGTAGGAAAGTGCCTTTGGTTGGGAGGATTAAAGATGCACAAGTAGTTTTTGCTACTTTTCCAGAGAAAAGGGTCTTAGCCACTATTTTGGTAGCTGATATTCCTCCCTCATATGGGATGTTACTGAGTAGAAATTTCTGTAAGGAGGTAGGAGGTGAAATTCAGATGGATTGGTTGCATGCTTTGATCTTGGTCAATGGAAAAATGAAGAAGCTGCTACCTGAGAAACAGAATGAATACATTGTGTAAAAGACTGATGATCCAAAAGCATAGATACTCTATGCAGATATAGGGCATGGTAACTACATGATCATGTCACAAGATGAGGAAAAACTTCCTAAGGGAGTGATTCATGATCCCAATGGCATTTGGGCTTTGGAGTTTGATGGAAGTTGCTCTTTAGTTGGTTCTGGGGCTGGTGTGGTGCTAACCTCTCCAGAAGGGAACATTCATCCTTTTTCTTTCAATCTTTATTTTGAAAATACAAACAATACAAATGAATATGAGGCACTCATACTTGGATTGAACATGGAAAAAGAAATGGGAGTGAAGAATCTTTGTGCTCATGGAGATGCAAAGCTGATTGTGAAACAAGTAAGGGATCTTTACCAAGTGAAGAATAGGAGATTGAAACATTATAGAAATATTGTCTGGGATTCCATTGAATTTGTGCCAAGAGAAAGGAACACTAGAGATGATTTTCTAGTTGTCTCAGGATATTTGATGATTCCTCACCCAGATTTCTCTCAGGAGAAATTTACCATTGAAATGATTCATAGGCCCAGTTTACGGGATAATGTAAGCAATTGGCAGGTTTTCAATGACGATCAACACTTTCTCTCATTCTTGGAGCTTAAGGACAACTTCAATCAATTATATTTCTAAGGAAGTGAGACTTTACCTAGAGAGTGTGTATCCTCTAATGAAGGAGATATCAAGGAAGAGATGGATCAAGATGGCTGCATCAAATTGAAAGGTAACAAGATCCCTAAAGGGCTGGTGAGTTTGGAAGATCTATTTGATAAGCATGATAGGTACATTAATTCTAAAGCTTCCCAAGGAGCTCAACAGTCTACTGAATGTGAAAAGGTTAATATTGGAATTCTTGATGAACCCAAGATGGTGAACATTAGAAAATGCTACACTCAAGAAGAGAAGAAGAAAGCATTAAATCTACTTAAAAGGTATGCTGATGTTATTTCCTATTCATATGATGATCTCAAGGCTTTTCAACCAAAGGAGATGTAACACTTTATCCCTTTGAAACCTAGGATCAAACCTTTCAAGAAGCAAAGGTAGTCCAATCCTACAATTGTTGCACTATTTTTCAAGAGATCCAGAAGTTACTAAAGGAAAAGATTATTTTTCCTATACATCATTCAACATGGATTGCCAACATTGTGCTGTTAGGAAGAATAATGGTGAGATTCACATCTATGTGGATTTAAGGAATTTGAATCAGGCCTCTCTAAAAGAAAACTATCACCTCCCAATGATGGATCAATTTTTTCAAGCTATCATAGGATCTGAGATGTTTTCTATGCTTGATGGATTCTCTGGATACAATCAAGTGGAAGTCAGTACCCTAGATCAACACAAAACTACTTTTACCACTCCTTGGGGCACCTTTGCCTACAATAGAATGCCTTTTTGTCTTATCAATGATGGTGCCACCTTTCAGAGGGCAATGGAATTGGATTTTTGTAGTATAAAGGGAAAATGTATTATTGTGTACCTTGATGATTTGATTGTTTTCTCCAAAACAAAGGCATATCACTTTCAACATCTTGAAGTAGTCCTATAGAAATGCGGAGAACATGGAGTTTCTCAATATCCTAAGAAGCTTATCTTTTGTGTTACTGAAGGTAAGTTGTTGGGGCTTATTATCTCCAAAGAAGGAATCAAGATAGATCCAAAAAGAGTTCAAGCAATCTAGCAGATTCCTCTTCCGACAAGCAAAAAGGGTTTCTCTCTTTCTTTAGTAAGATAAACTTCCTGAGGAGATTTATTCCTGATTTTGCAGAACTGACTATGAGCATTTATCACATGATGAAAGGAAAGAAAAACTTTGGTTGGACTTTTGAAGGTAAAGAAGCATTTGAAGGTATCAGAAAGGATTTTATCATCTATTGCTATGTCTGTAGAGTACCTTGGTTGTTTTTCTAACTCGGAGGAATTCGAGGATCATGAACTTCCAATTTCATTCATGAGCTATGTTCTGAAATCTCATGAATTGAAATATACTATGATGGAGAAACATGCTTTTGCAGTGGTCAAAGTTGTTAAGTAGTTTCATTTTTATATTCTTAATTCTCACTCTGTTGTGCTTGTACCTAATATAACCATCAAGTCTATTCTTACACAATAGGAGTTTGGAACTAAGAGAGGAAATTGGGTAGAAAAATTCTAAGAATATGACCTTGATATCAAATGAGACTAAGCTAGTATAGGGTAAAGGCTTATGTGAGCTTATTACTAAAGGAGCTAATGCAAAATTTTCCAAAGAAGTAGTTGATGTTCCTATTTTCCTCTTCCTCAGTTCAACAGATGAATGGTATGCTGATATTGCACATTTTCTTACTTATGGAGAGTGTCCATCCCATTTGAGTGCTAAGGAAAAGAGAGCTATTAAGCTAAGGTTTGCATAGTATGTATTATGGGAGAATGCTTTGTTTAAGCGAGGCATAGATGGAAGATTCTTTAAATGTGTGGAGAAAGAGCAACAAAAGAATTTGTTTTCATCTTTTCATGATCAAACTTGTGGAGGGAATTTCTCTTCTACTGTCACTTCCCATAAAATTCTTTGTGCTGGGTACTATTGGCCTACATTGTTCAGAGATGCATAAAAATGGGTAGGTAAGTGTGAATCCTATTAGAATTTTGTTGGGAGATCTAATTTGGCTACTTTACCACTAAATCCAGTAGTGATTGATGAGCCTTTTCAACAATGGGGATTAGATTTCATTGGAACTCTTAATCCACCTTCTAGTGCTAGGCATACTCATGTGCTAACTGCTACATATTACTTCACAAAGTGGGTAGAGGCTATTCCAGTCAAAAGCACTACTTCTGAGGTGGTGTGTAATTTCATCAAAGAGAACATCTTAATAAGGTTTGGGGTACCAAACAAGATTGTAACTAATAATGCTTCAAATTTTTCTTCTTCTGAGATGATGGATTTCTTTTATGGTTATGGAATCTCCCTTGCTCATTCTTTAGACTACTACCCCCAAGGGAATGGACAAGTAGAATCAAAAATAATAATTTGGTAACCATCGTTCGGAAGTTTGTCAATGAATCTCAAAGGAATTGGCATAAGAAGCTTTATGATGCTCTTTGGGAAGATAGGATTACACCCAAAAGAGAAATTGGGATGTCTCCATTTCAAGTGGTGTATGGTGTTGAAGCTCATCTGCTAGTAACCGTGAAATTTCTAGCTTTGCACTTAATGAAGGCTATTGAAGATACAAGTTTGACCAGTTCCTTGGACAAGAGGATCATGTATCTCTAGGAGTTGGATGAAGACAAGATGTAATTTTTTGATAAAATCTCAACTCATCTACTCGAAGGTGAAGGATTTGTTTGACAAGAAGGCTAAACCTAGATATTTTCAAGTGGGAGACATTGTTCTACTGTGGGACAAAATATATGAACCTCGAGGAAGCCATGGTAAGTTTGATTCTCTCTGGCTTGGTCCTTTCAAAATCGAGACACTTTGCTAGAAAAATTCTTTCTACTTGGATTATATGAATGAATCTTCTCTCCCACTTCCTTATAGTGGGAAATATTTGACACTCTTGTTCAAGTTCTAGGTGATTAGGCAGTCCTTTTGTATATTGTGTACAGTGTTTTAGTTTTTGACTATTATTTTGTGTATTGTTTTTGGTCTTTCCTTTTCGTGTGTGTTGTCTTCTATATTGGTTTTCCTTTGACTCTATTTTCCCAATGGATAAGGAAATGGTGTGATTTCCTAGAGTTTTTCTATGGTTCTTGATCTTTCCTCATTCTTCTATCAAGTCACCCCAGGAAAAGAGCCGGTTATTATCACCCAAAATTTCCCTCTCTTGTGGAAAACAAATTTGCAGGTCTCAAGTATTGGTACTCGGTTTTTAATCCCGCTAGTTTTGTTTAAAATTCCATCAGTCTGTGTGTTTTAAAAAAAAAAACTATCTCCTTTCATGGATGTGTGGAATTTATCAATATTTTTCTATGGATGTGGACCGCGTCAAGCCTTATTTTCCTTGCATTTATCTTTCTGCAGAAAAAATATTTGATTCAGGCATGAATGGTGGAGTTTTTCCCCTTCTTTTTATCTTTTACGGGCGTATCTTCCCTGTCATATTTTGCCCCAACATCCATGGGTATGTGGAAATCTCTAATTGGATGTGGTAGGATGGGTTCTTTTTGTGAACTTGTCATTTTTGTTATTTTTAGCAAAAGTGTCAAATTGGCCCATGGCCCTGAAGGATCTTGATTGGCTGAAACAAGCGGTGGCGGAAAGGTGGAACCTTTTTGTGTTTTGAAGCATTATGGCGAAAGGCATAAAATGTAAAAAGAATGCCTAAGGCCTCGCAAAGGACATGTGGCCATTTTTAAGTCAAAAGTGGAGAGGCGGGTTGTTGGGACACTTTAGGAATTTTACCTTTGTTTCCAAAAGGGCGTAAAGTTATAAAGTGAAGCACAACCCCGTTGACACCTAGGTGAAGCCACGTGTTGATGCCTACATTGAAAAGTCAAAAGCGGAGAGGCAGGTCATCAGAGAAATTTTAGAAATTTGGTTTTATTTCCAAAATGGATAAAAGTTGTACAATGAATTGTGACTCCACTCATGCTAAGGGATAAAGTCAAATGTTGAGCCCACATCAAAAGTCAAAGTGCAAAGGTGGGACATCAGAGCAATTTGGGAATTTTTGTTTTATTTCAAAAAGAGAGTTAAAAGTTATAAAATGATCCATGACTCCACTGGGGTCTTGAGCCCGCGTTGAAAAGTCAAAGCGGAGAGGTGGGTCGGCGGAGAACTTTGAGTTTTTGAGCTTTTGTTGAAAAGAGTTAAAATTATAAAAGTGAGTCGCGAATCTGTCGCCACTTAGGTGGAGCCACGTGTCAGGCCTGTATCAGGAGCGGATGGGTTGGCTGAAATGTTCTGAAGTGCCATTTATCTAAAAGGCGCAAAATATTAAATTTTTCCTTAGGCCCGCTTCATTTTAAATATTTTCCATGTGGAAAGTTCATATTTGAAGTTACAAAACAGGTTTAACGGCCGCATTATAGAGCATCTTTATGTTCCACCATTAACGCTTCTACAAGAACCAAGAAATTAAATGTAACTATTTTTGAAGATTATTTAATTGCTTCTCTACGCCATTGTCGAGGGTTGGATCCTGACATTATTGAAATTGTAATAGATTCAAAAATAATCAATACAGAAGTCTTTTCCCTTTCTTACTCTACAATTCTTTCTTTCCTTGTTTGAATTTTTGAATCACCCATCTTTGCATGCCAAGAAACTTTATGTTCTTGCTTATATGATTTCGGAACTTTGTGTCAGTAGAATTATATCCATATAAAATTGAATGATTCTATTATGCCTCTCCTTGGCTTAATATGTATAAGGTTATACTTCACTATCTATATTTCCTAAAAGTATTGTTATGTTATTCCTCTCTCATCTTCTTAGTTTTTCTATTCTTTCGTATTGATGATCTTTTGGGAATGAAACGTTTCAAAGTATCAAGAATCCACACTTTGAAAGTTGTACATTTGTATATAAGTTTTTCTGCTTGCTTTCAATAAGGGAACCTCTCCCATTAAAGAGGAGGGACTTTTTGTCCCCTCATTGTGTTTGTTAAAGTACAATTTTAAAACCCAACAAATGGACATTTCCCTAAGTAAATGAACAAATCAAAATTAATTATACGCTCTTAGAGGTCATCTAAATGAAACAGGAGTTTGAAAATTTGTTAGGTTAAAACATGAAACACATTTTCATACAACTATAAACATGTCCATTTTACAAATTTACATATATTTAAACCTATACACACAATCCCATTTACCTATTCTCACTGCAACTCTTCCTCTCTTTTTTTCTTGTATTTTTATGTAAAAAAACTTAATAAATAAATAAATAAATATTAGTAATATATAATGGTTATATATTAATAATATAAATTATTATTTTCAAATTTTATAGAATCATTATCTAAACATTTCTTAATAAATATTAATCATTGAATGTTAATAAGTAATATTAATATATATAAATATTTATATATATTAATACTCTTATAATAATTAATACTATTATAAAAACTCAAACCCCTTTTGTTAATACAATTTGTGTGCTTTATAAAGTGGGTGGCTTTTAATAAAGTAATGAATTAGTTTTTTTTTGTCGACCAAGTGGCCCGTGACCCCATGCAATAGTTTTAATTAAAGGAAAGGTTGGGGGAGGGGCGCCAACCCCACCCCCAACCCATAATATTTATGGGGTGGGGGTGGGTTTGGCGCCCCTCCCCAACACATCTAACCCCTTCAATAAATAGTAACCATACTATATTCCATGACCTTTCTTCTAAGTGGCCTGTGTTTTTTTTACTGGATTTGTATTCTTTTGTTCTTTCACGGCAGTAAATGAGCTTTGCAAACACCCCTATATATATTTGGGACCATGTATATTTATATATATATATATATATATATATATATATATATAAATCAATTCCTCTGAATTTTTTGGTATTTTTAATGATACAAAAAAATTTAGATGTATTCTTTCACAAAATCACACGTAGGGTTTCGAGGTTTGACCCAAATGAGTATATACTCTTTGTATATACATTTAACCACAATAAAATATTGTGTAGAAACAAATAATGAAGGGAGACCAAAACCCACAAAAGAAATGGGTATATCCTTTCCCTAAATACAAAAATAAAATAAAAAGAGAACTTCAAATCCTCTCCAATGGCCTCCATAGTTTCTTTTCCTTCTCCTCCTTCCTTAACCTGCAAAACAAAACAAGAGAAATGGGAAAATAGGTCTAAAAAATGAATATATGAGATCCCATAAGGATTCCTAGGGTTCCTTTAGACAATCTAGATGTAATGGCTTAGATAGATTAGATCCAAGGGTGTAGGATGAACCCTACATCACTTAAGTGATAGGTTATTTAGGTGGGAATGTTTTGAATAAAAGATAGGTGTGTAATGTTAAATGGGGCCTAAGGAGTTAAACTAAGTTGAGTTCCTTGCCCCTTTAAAATAATGAACTTATTTAAATTGCATGCATTTAACAATGCAAGATTATTATCCTAGTATGATTTAATATAAGATTGATTTTGTACCTTAAATAAAATTAATTTAAAAGGGATTAATGGAGTTATGTTTTGAAAAGCTAATGAATATTATTTAAATAAAATTTTGGAGCCTTGTTAGTGAAAGAATTAAAATGTAATATTAATTTTAAAAATTGGGGTAATCTTAATTAATCGATAATTATTTTCCGATGCCTTGTAATTGTTTAAAATTTTATAACCTAGATTAGAGTAAATTTCGGCTATCATTGTGTAACCTTTTAAAAAAATTATTCAATAATTTTCTTAGTTTGCTATATCAGTTTATCGTGGGTTTGAGTGGGAAAATGTGGGCATTACACACACACACACACACACACACACACACACACACACACACACACACACACACACACACACACACAGGTATATTATAGATCTAGAATCACTAAGCATTGAGAAAGGTTTACAATTTTTTTAATCTTTCTCGATTTTTCAATTTGCGAATTTGCAAAGTAGTACTAATAGAAAAGGATTCATCGAATCATTATATTGAAAATTTACTACAAAAATCAAATAAATAAAAGCCTTGATGGGGCCCAATCGCGATGCGGTTTACATCCTAAAAGCACTTACCTGCAGTGAGTCTATTTGAAAAGTTTTTCTCGTTATGTCATATTGATTTATATTATGTTAAGTTTTATTAATTATTTGTCATATTTTGATTTTATGGTATTATGAATGTCATGACACACCGTAATTCCTTAGTTGATTTTCATCCCATAGCTTTGTCAATGCAAAAATTGCTCTTACAGAGTTAGGAAAATGGCAACTAAAAGGGAGCCTCATGAAAAAAACTATTCCATCCCCTCCCGAGTGGTATGCGGCATTCAAAAAATAGAATATTATTTTGAGAAACCATCTAAGGAAACCCATCCTTCTCCAATAGGACCACCAAAATCAAGGGATAATGATTTCATTCAAAATGAAACTTAGAATGAGTTCATTTTTTATTTGATGCCTAATGTTGTCAATGACGACGACAATGAAATGCCTCCCCTTGAAGACATTCCATTGAATGAAGTTGAGTTTGACACTACATCACCTTCCCAATTAAATAAAGTTAACACTACATCACCTGCGTAATTGAAAGAAATTGACATTAAATCACGCGCCTGATTGAATCTTGGAGGTGAAACTACTGGGATTTGGGTTTTACTTTATATCTTTGGGTGTTAGAGTAGGTATTTACCTTATCTCATGTTCACCTAGGTACTTTATTTAGCTTTAATGTATTTATCCTCACCCACTTATGTGTGTGGATATTTATTTTATCTTATTTAGATATTAGGAGATATTATCTAGTTGTTAGGTATATTTTTTTCCTTGATCTATTTTATTGACTAGATCATTGATGTCTTGTTCTCTCTTAAATCTATGGTCTTGACTAACTCTTTGATGACTAGTTATTTCCTTGATTTATGACTTGATCTACGACCTTGACTAGTTCTTAGATTGTTATTCCCCTGCCTATATAAGAAAGACCCATTCTCATTGTATTTCATTCATTCAATTATAATATATGATATTGGTGCTCATTTATTTGTAAAGGTTTTAACTAAAGTTATTTGGAAAATTTCTTTCATCTTATAGATCGTAGTGTTTGATTAGCATATGTGTTCTTGGGTTGGTACGATTTGGTTATCATCCCTTTTATGGTATAAGAGTAATAGATGGTGTAGACATCCATCTGTAAGTTTTTCTTTGTAAGCAAGGGTTTATTATTTTCATGTATTTGGAATTTATTAGCAATTTTTTGTAGCATGCATTTTTATGCAAAACGGAGTGTGGCATTAGATTTGGAAGGTGCCAAAACCCTAGAATCAACTATAAACTTGACCATGTTTTGAGATAGTCAAATCTAGATGCAAATATGTACCTCTAGGAGTATTCTTTTATCCATTGGATATAAGTGTGTACCTTCCGGATGTATTCTTTTACCCTCTAGATATTTCAGTTTTGGATGCAGTATTTTATCCACTGGACGTAGATCTGTACCCTGCACGGGTGTATTCTTTTATCCGTTGGATATAAAAATGTACATTTTGGATGCATTCTTTTACCCTATGGATATTTCTGTTTTGGATGTAGTCTTTTATTCGCTAGACATAGATATGTACCCTCGGGGCCATTATTTTATTCATTGGATATTGACGTGTACCCTCTAGATGCAATGATTTACCCTCTAGACATTTTAGGTTTTGGGCGCAGGCTTTTATCCTTTGGTTAAGATTGTATCATGTGGATGCACTCGTATACCCTTTGGACATTTGGGTGTCACATGTACCTTTAAAAAAATATCAACATTAAAATATTATTATAATAGAAAAATCTCATAGAGCTCATAAATTTTGATGTAGCTTGGATTAAGGTGATTTTTTTTTGAAATTGTGTATCTTTCGAGATATACTCAATGGTGACATTTTTAAACACATATTTCAAATTTAAAAGGTATTTTTTCTTATTGTAATGTTTACACACACTCAATTATAAAGTACTAAATTTTGGTGGGTGTTGTAATCACTTGTGGATGCAATTTGGTTAAATCCGACATCCTCAACTTTTGGGTGTTACATTCTTGTATCTATGGGTGTATGCATTTATATCTCTATTTTTGTTGAGATATTTTGGATTTGTATTTTCGACACTTTATTTTTTGGCATGTTGACAGTCTCTCTTATGGGGGAGCTATTCTGGTGAATCCTAGTGTTAATTTGTTAGTGTTTGAGTAGTTGATTTTGGCAACTCATATAGATCGTGGTGTCACTCTACCCATTCAACAGTATGGGAGGGTATGGTGTTGATATTGATTCTTTGGGTTTTGTGTCCGTGTCTTGTTACCTTGGCTTTTCTTGGATCGTAACACTCTAGATTTTGTGTCCTTGCCTTATTTCTT
This sequence comes from Taxus wallichiana var. yunnanensis, assembly GCA_018340775.1. NCBI lineage: Eukaryota > Viridiplantae > Streptophyta > Pinopsida > Cupressales > Taxaceae > Taxus > Taxus wallichiana. Next base: position 300,943,645 of record CM031234.1, read on the forward strand.
TGGTTATTGTTCTTGGATCATGGCACATCTATTTGTAGTAGTTGATCGAATTTATTTTGATGTTTTTTCTTGCACTTTCGACATCACTCCATTGACAGTCTTCTTATATGGAACTATTCTAGTGAAGCCCTAGTAAGTTGTTTTTGAGTTTTGTGATCAAGTAGTGGATTCAGACCACATTGCACACCAAAATTCTTTAGCATTGTACAAGTTTTTTGAGCTGAGCTTCTTGGGATGCCTTGGTGGTTTTTACACTCTTTACTTTGTTGTTACTAATTAGTTTTGGTACCTTGCGGTGTCCTTTTTTTCCCAATTATTGTAATTGAGTACCTCATCGGGACTTGTTGTCGAGACTCATGTTGTGGACATGCCACTTCTATTTTGGCCCCTAGCCTCACTTGAGGGTGGTATTAGATTAGTTATTTACCTTAGTTCATGTTCACCTAGGTACTTTATTTACCTTTGTTGTATTTATCCTCACTCACTTATGTGTGTGGATATTTATTTTATCTTATTTAGATATTAGGAGATATTATCTAGTTATTAGGTATAGTTATTTCCTTGATTTATGGTATTGACTAGATCCTTGATGTCTAGTTCTCTCCTAAATCTATGGTCTTGACTAGTTCTTTGGTGACTAGTTATTTCTTTGATTTATAGCTTGATCTTCAACCTTGACTAGTTCTTAGCTTGTTATTCCTTCGTATATAAGCAAGGCACATTCTCATTATATTTCATTGAGTTCCATAATAATATATGATATTGGTGCTCATTTATTTGCAAAGTTTTAAGTAAAGTTATTCTCGCGAACTACTTTCATCTTATAGATTGTGGTGTTTGATTAACATCTTTATTCTTGGCTTGGTACGATCTGGTTATCATCCCTTTTACTGGGATCCTGTTAATGTAGACATGCTTAGAATTTTTTTATTACGGAAACTCTTAATTTCAATTTATAAACCCTAATATTGAAATATTTCAAAGTGAAGGCTTATACAATGCTTATAAAAATATAATGTTTAAAGAATCAAATGTAGGATGACATTTACTAGGAAAAATGAATATTTTGATTCTTACATGATCTGTAACTTCTATGAATATTTTCTTCCTTCGGTTCCAATATGCCTTCTAGATTATAATGGAATGGAATTATGGTTGTTAAATATCACCTCGCAAGAATTCACACATCACTTTTAATTGTTATGTCTTTCAGTGTAGACATCAGATTTATTCTATTTTCAAATTTCATTCAGTGGATGATAGTTGTCACTTTTCTAGGCCTATTCTTGGAACTTCTATTTCAAATGTGAGTGTGTCATGCCTTCATTCTAGAATAGAGCCTACATCGTTGATCTTAATATATCAAATGTTGTAGAATATTCAAAATAATATAATAAAATCATAGTTCATACTTCGCATCGTATATCCATACGTGTAACGTATATTAGTATCTATAGATGGTAACGTCACACATGGAGTGACCAAGTGTCACTCTATCCATGAACCCGAGTGTAAAGGGATGAAAAATAATGCCCAACACCGGAATTAAATATCACATGACCACGTGGTAGGATTTTGGGCCTCCTAAAGATAAAGGCATTATGCGGACTCAAAGCTTGCGTAATGAACTAATTCAATAAATTTTCAAGTCCATGGTGTTGGTGAGTTGAGGTAGAGTGGAACAAGAAGTCTAGCAATAGGGGATGCATGTTTCAAAGGAAATATCAGTGACCAATTAGAAGATTGCATGTGTCATTTTCTATTCTTCGAGCGGTCAAGTGTCACCCATTACGAGACACTTGAACATACGGGTGTGAAAAATAACCCTGGACTCTCAAAATTGAATATAAGATGACTATGTGGAAGGATTCTAGGCCTCCTTAAGAGAAAGGCATAAGGTGGACTCCAAGACCTGGGATATGAATGGAACTCTTAGGATCTTTTTGGATATGTTTAAAATTATTTTCAAAAAAAAATTGATAGAGGGTATTCACCAAACTAGTTATAGGAGATTTTTCATTTGATTTCCAACTATTTTTTATATTTTTACAATTTTCATCGTAAGAATGAAATTGGTTACATGGTTATTCATAAAAACTAAGAAACTAGTACATGGATATTCACCACGATTTATATAATTTATTTTTTTTGGGGTTGGGGCGGGGTCCATAATTTTTCCCTATTCGATATCAATATATATGTGGATCCAACTGCAAAAGGTAAAAATGGCTCCAAAACACACATGTGCGTGCGCATGCGCGCACACACACACATAATCTAGAAAAATCCATAAGCTTCAAAAAGAATTTCTTTCTCATTCTTGAATCCACACTAATAATGTACAAAATTACAATCTCCCTTTTATTTCCCATATCCGTAAGAAAAACCCTAAAACAGAAAGAACCCTAAAACACAAAATATATGTTAAATTTAATCACCTCTTCTATGTTGGAAATATTTTTATTGATGTAAAAGGAATGAATATGTCAAATAATTTTTTCACATACTTTATATGTTTGAAATAATTTTCATTGATGTCTGCAGAATGATTAAATCAAGAAAAAATTAAGGAAGTTTGAATTATGTTGATCGTGCAATAAAGGAAGTCATTTTATAGTCTTTCACAGGTCTCAAGACAAGTCAATTTCACACAAAACATGGTGATAGTTTATAGTGTCTAGGGATTTTTGAGGTAATAACACTACAGGAAAAAGGATGTGTGACACGGAACAAGGAAGTGACCCATATTTTTCCACATGTCGTATCAAGTCTAAATATGGCATAGCAAACAATTAGGTCATGAAAAGCCGTGGAGGTGTATGAAAGCCATATAACATGATGAAAGACTAAAATGGGGCACATAAGTCAAGGAAGCCTAAGAACATGGAAAAAGATAAATAAATTCCACAGAGGTCATGGAAAGCCATCAAATAAGGTGCAAACTTATCAAGTATGCGGAAGTCAAACAAAAACTTAGAAATTTAAAAATCAGTCTAGAAAGGTGGACTAATGTTTTACATCAAAAATAATGTTATTTGACGGACCCTCAGAAATAAATATCACCATTTCAAAAGATGAAAATGGATTAAAATGACATAAATTTGGAAATATTTTAGTGTGTGTGAGTGTGGATAAGAGAGTGTGAAGTAGAGAAAAATAATAAAGATATATCATTTGAACTCCTGCATATTTTTCGAACGAGATCTATTTAATTTTCATCTATTAAATAATTTCATTTAGAGGTTGGTGCTTTGTAAGATAATATATTAGTGTCTCTTTCTAATTTAGTTATTAGTAGTGGGGATTGGTTTCTCCACTAGGTTGATGCTTGCAAATTGCTTAGCGGTGGGGATTGGTGTCTCTAAGTAGGTTAGTGCCTAAAAATTACTTAGCGGTAGGGATTGGTGTCTCTAGTGGTTTTTGCTATCCAATTTTTCCCCTCAAGAAAAATTAGGCAAATATGAACTTACACACTTTGAGAAACTTGAGGGATCATTTGGCCACAGGAGCTTGATTTTGACAAGTGAGGTTGCGAGGTGGGCTCGGAAATGGTAATGATGTCAGAGGAAAGAAATTGATGGAGGCTCGAGTCAAGATAAGTGAAAAATTAGGGCCCCTGAAGTTTGAATTCTTCAGACTTCAGAGGTTTTACAATTCATAGTTTCATTGGACAAAACAGCAAAAAAATCAAAAGGTCTGAAGTTATGAATCTCGAAAGTCTGAAAGTTCAAATTTTTGAGGTTCGAGTTCTCGGCAAGGTTGAATAGTGAATAGTGCCATGAGAAAGAGGGTCAAAGGTCCAAAACATGAAGTAAAAAATTTAGACTTTGGAGTTTCAGATGTTCCATGCACCCAGAAAGACAAGAAAACTCGAAAACCTTAAATCGTCAAACCTAAAGTCCGAAATCCCCAAAACCCGAAACCACGAAAACCCTAAATCCCGACACCCCAAAACTAAAAGTCCCAAAATACCCAAATCCCCAAAACCCCAAAATCCCAAAACTTGAATCCCTAAAAAGGAAAAGTTCTAAAACACGAAGTTTGAATTTCAGACTTTGAGTTTCAAAATTTCAAAACTTTTTTCCTGGAGCTATTAATAGTGTCACGCGACATGATTTTGGAGTTTGAACTCTAAATTCTTAATTTATAATTGAAAGGTTTGGTATTTTGGAACTCTCAAGCCATCTTAAGCGATGAACAATAACTTGAATTGTGAAATCCAAAAGCACAAAGTCTTGAATCCTGAAAGTCCAAAATTTCATATTTCAGAGGTTGTGATGCAAGTTCAGAGTTTGAAAAAATAGAGTCAACCACTTGCATTTATTGTAGAATGGCACCCACATCTTTAGATGACCATAACATTTGACTGGGAGCTTGGATTTTTATAAAATCAGACTTTTCAGAAACCCATAAGTAGGGAGACTAAGTACTTCAAAATGAAGAAATAAAGTCCACCATTTTAGAGGGTGTTTCCAAATTTCTCACCTACCCAAATGATGAGGTATGGGTTTCCTTTCTTCTCCAACAAGGCAAAGTACATGGAGGTATGGTTTTGTAGTGGCACCCATCATTGTTGCATGTGATTTTAATGCATTTTAGGGTAGTTGAAGCAAGATTTCAAATCATTATCTCTCCCTTATCTCATTCTTTCTATCTATTATAAGGAAGGGCTCATTTCAAAAGGTTAGACTCCTTGTTTATGCCCCTCCCTTATTCTTCTTTTCTGTAAGAAATTTTGTGGAGATTCCTAACCTCCCTACTAGACATTGTAATGCAAAATTTGTGCCTTTGGCCATGTGATGTATTATATCAACTTGAGAGCAATAAAATCAGATCTGTGGATGCTTCAAACCCTCTTCTGTGTCATATTGAAACTTTATGATCTTTCATTACATGTAAGGTTATTGTGTATTGAATTTGTTTTCATTACAAGTTTCTTATAGTGTTGCATTTATTATAGGCTGTTCAACATCCTTCTTGTTGCATCACCTTCCCTTAGAGTAGGTTTTATTTTCATGAATTTTCTATATCTATGTCTCCTTGTAAATTATAGATTCGGGTTAGATCTATAACTCTCTGCACTTTGGAGTAGTGGGCACTAGGATAGGGTAGGAAGTTGGTCTTCTCCAGAGAGCTTTCCCAATCACAAAGTCCCACACTTTGGGAAAATCTCCATGTTATGCAATCACACTAACAGTTTCAATCTATCAAGTTACAAACAATCATGGGTGTTGTGATTACACATCAAAAAGTTGTGCCTGCAATGTTTTACATAATTTTATTATTTTGTGACCGGTTTTGAATCATAGATCCAACCAGTCTTTTCTCGGTGGTTTTATCCCAAAAGGATTTACACATAAATCTTGTGTTTCATAATTTTTGAATCGTGTGTGATTATTCTTACTAAAGATATTATGTTTTTAAATAAGTAAAATATTGTAGTATACCAATTCACCCATCACCCTCTCAAGTATAAGTTTGTGTTCACCAATCAAGACGTGAGTGGTTTCCATCAAAATAGTTTAACCACTGGAGAGTAGATCTCAAGAGAACAAATGGTTAGTTAAGAGGGTTTCTCATCAAACAGAGCTCCATTTTTTATCAATCAAATAATGCATTCTCGAGCATAAAATGTAGGTCGGTGCCTACAAATTGCTTAGCGGTGGGGATTGGTGTCTCCAGTGGGTTTGTGACAATTGTTTTTGTAAAAGACTTATTATTTTGAGACTAGATTTGGATAGTAGATCCAAGCAATATTTTGTCATTGGTTTTCTCCCAAAAGGGTTTACACATAAATCTTGTTTTTCATAATTGTTGAATCTTATGTAATTTTTTTTTGTTATGGATATTATTTTTTTAAATAAGTAAAATATTGTATTATACCGATTCACTCATCACCCTCTCAATATCTGTGTGTGTTCATAAAATGGTATCAAATTGTTTCCTTAAAAATAATTTAACCATTGGAGGGTAAATCTCAAGAGAACACATGGCTAGTCAAGAAGGTTTCTCCACGAATAAAGCTCCATTTTTATGGATCAAACTATGCATTCGGAGCATAAGTATGTAGGTTGGTGCCTAAAAATTTCTTACCGGTGGGAATCGGTGTCCCAGGTGGGTTGGTACCAATTTTTTTGTAAAATACTTTTATTATTTTGAGACTATATTTAGATAGTAGATCGAAGCAATCTTTTCTCGGTGGTTTTATCCCAAAGGTTTTACACATATATCTTGTGTTTCACAATTTTTACTATTCTATGATTTTTTTATTATTGATATTAAGTTTTAAAATACGTAAAATATTGTGTTATACTTATTCATCCACCCCAATATCGGTATAAGTTTGTGTTCATATATTGGTATTAGAGCGGTTTCCTTGAAAATAGTTTAACCACTAGCGGGTAGACCTCAAGAGAACACATGGGTAGTCAAAACTATTCTCCTCAAACACATGCTAGTCACCTTTTATCTCTCAAGGTCATACCAACATCGTCGAGGTCATTATAAACCTACAAGTAAGAATAAACCTGTAAAACCATTTAATATACATCAAATATCAAAAATAAAGATGTGGAATGAGAAGTTAAATTGTCCTCAGTTTTTATAATGGAGAAATTACAAATGATTGATGCACTACATCTCTCATACCCAATTTAGTGTGTGTGTGTGTGTGTGTGTGTGTGTGTGTGTGTGTGTAATTGTGTCCTAAGTTGTGCTTATGCATTTTGCACTTGGATAGAGACAAGTAACTATATGTAGAATGTAGTAAATGTGTGTATGGAATATAATGAAATTTTATCCTACAAAGTGTCGTAGATGAACCAAAGCTTATGTCCCTTATGATGGTGCTAAATGAATGCAATGGAGCTCTTAGATGCTTTGATGGATGCAACCTTATGTAGAGATATATTTTGTTTAGTGTTTGGTCTCTATTATGGTCACGTAGATTTATAGTTATGTGATTCCTTTGTTAGTGTGTGTGACCTTCCTAGTCATCATCCACATCACATGATGAGTCATCTCACCTGTAAGAGTCATAGGTCTTAGGGAGTCAAATGACAAGTGTCAGATTCTATCATAGAATATGTCATTGTCATTTGCGTCAATGCGTCATATGAGTTACATTCCTTATTTAGAATTGTAACTCCTCCTTTAGTGGTGTCATATGTGTCAGTCACGTCATATGCATTAGTGGCGTCATAGGAGTTACTTTCCTTGTTTAGGCATGGGGGTTACACAACACCCCTATTTGTACTTCCTTTTTGATCTATGAGAATGAGCAGACATGTTTTCTTATTTGCATATTATTTCCATTATTTGAATATTTCTTATTGCATTGGAGCTATGACATTACCATCAGAGTAAAATTTTGTCATGGTGCATTGTTTCGATATCGGTTCTCACATATCCCTCTTTTATGGTATCGAGCTACACGACTTGCCATCACACAAAAATCTCAAACTAATGGTGGAGAGGGATCTCATCATGTTAAATAGATACTATTCCAACACCCTCTCATAAAATGGAGCCAGGTATACACCCAATCAGGCCCAACAACATTAGGAGGTAGTGACACTGGGAATTTCTTGGGAGGTCACCCATCCCAAAGACTACTCGGGGTTGGTGCACTTAAGCGCCTAGTATCGAGCTACATGACTATCCATCACACCAAAATCTCAAATTGATGGTGAGAGAGGGATATCATCGTGTTAAACAGATTGATATGCCAACACCCTCCTACACGAGGGAGCCGGGTATACACCTAATCGTGCACAACAACAAAGTAGGAGAGCAGTGACATATATCTTGATATGTTGGTGCTTAGAGGTGGGGATTGGTGTTCCAGAGGTTGGTGCTTACAAACTACTTAGCGGTGGAGATTTGTGTCTCTAATAGGTTAGTGCCTAAAAATTTCTTAGTGGTGGGGATTGGTGTCTCTAGTGGGTTGGTGCATACAATTTTTTATAAAATAGTTGTTTATTTTATGACTTGATTTGATGGTATATCCAAGCAATATTTTCTCTATGTTTTTCCCTTGAAAGAGTTAACACATAAATATTGTGTTTCATGATTGTTGAATCTTTTGTGATTTTTTTAATGTGGATATTAAATTTTTAAATAAGTAAAAGATTTTATTATATTGATTCACACACCCCTCTCTCAAGTATAAGTGTGTGTTCATCAATTGGTATTAGAGCATTTTCCTTCAAAATAGTTTAACCACTTGGAGGGTAGATCTCAAGAGAACACATGGCTAGTCAAGAAGGTTTCTCCTCAACCAAATATCCATTATTTTATGGATCAAATTATGCATTCTAGAGCATAAGAATGTTAAATTATCTAGATCTTGGATTTGATATATTTAAATTAGTTATGAATGGTTATGTAACTCAAGTAAATCCCCAATATATACAACTCAAAAGATGACTGCTAAAATTATTACAAAACCCATGAATGCAATCTTATGTGGTCTATCAAAATCCATTTTTTCAAAGTTACGCAAGTGTGATTTTGAAAACAAAATCTAGGAAAAACTTACGATTAGATATGAAAGAGATGAAAATCTAAATAAATCTAAACTTCAAACTCATAAAAAGACAATTTGAGGGTTTGAGAATGAAATACGAAGAAAATATTGCAGCCTATCTCCTACGTGTGGATGAAATATTCAACATCATCACATGTCTTGGAATTGTTTTGAAGAATCCATGATTATGCCAAAGGTTTTGAGGTCCTTTCCCTTGAGGTTTGATGCCAAAGTTTCCGCCATTGAAGAAATGAAAGATCTAAATACTCTAACAATGGATGGATTGCATGGGATTCTAACAGCATATGAAATGAGAACAAAAAAGAAAAAATCATCTAAGTGTGAGGAATACTTTAGAGCCTCAAAGAATTTTAATAATGAAGAGGCTTAATCAAGTTATGGTGCCAATAATTAATTAAATATAGAGTAAGCTGATTATTTCAGAAAGCTTAAGAAAGGATTAGGCAAATACAAAGGTAAGCTACCCTTTAAATGTTTTAATTGTGGAAAAATAGGACATTTTGTTTCTAAGTGTCCATATGCATAAAATAATAATGAAGATGATAAATGTGATCATAATAAGAAGAAAGGGAACAAATACCTTAAGTATAAAAAGAGCTACAAATAGAGAAAACTTGAGGAAATAAAGAATAGGGAAAACCATAAGGAAATTTTTTATTTCAAAGATAAAAGTATCTCATCGAGGATAGCAATGAAATTATATAAGATAATAATAGAGAAAAAAATCTATTCATGATAATAGAATTAAATGGCTATGTCTTAAAAAGTGAATAAAACATAAAATAGAGAAGGTTTCAAAAGAGGAAGAGAATGATGAAGTAGATTGGGAATTCAATATAAAATAAGAACTCATTTGTTCTCTAAATGAGATCAAGAATCTTAAGAAAAGGAATCTAAAACAAAACTTGCAGATACAAAATTGTGAAGAAGAGGATCATGAATTAAAATAAACAATCATTAACCTAAATATTCAGCTTGAAAAGGAAAAAAAGAGTAGAGGAGGAAATAAGACTTGAATTGAAAATAAAAGAATAAAATTGTCAAAGGCTATAATATTAAATTATTTCCTTAAGTAAGGAACTAGAGAAAACAACTAATAAGTTGAATACAAGCCTCGAGTTTGTAAAAAATACTAAAGTAATAAATGAAATTATCAATAACCGGGTATCACAATTTATCAATTACTAGTCTTGGGTACAAATAATATTATATGAATACTATAAAAGATCCCAAGTACCACAAAATAAAGAAATTTAAGAAAAACCATAACATTTATTGGTTCTCTCAAAGGTTTCTTCAAAAATAAAAGAATCATGATGAAGAAGAATCATGTTTGAAAAGACAACAAGGTCGATAAAATCAGAAGTCCATTTCCCCTAAGGCATCATTATATGACAAGGTTTAAAAACTCTTTCATTGGTTGTTTTTTTCATGTAATCACTTTCATTATAAAGCAATAGATTGTAGGACTTGTCTAAGAAATTTTGGTTAGAACAAGAACAAAGTTATTGTGGGTTCTTAAATAGAAACTAAATTTCATTTTCCCCCTTATTGAATTACATTGAGAATGATATTGTGTGTCATAATTGAAAAAAATATGCTCATAGAGCATGATAATGTAGAATTAGTTCTATAAAATATCAAAAATAGAACAAGAATGGTGGATACCCCTACTAGACAAAAAATAAAAAATAAAAAATAGGGAAAGTAAGAGAGATCAAGATAACCATAAGAAGGAGAGATCTATGCTTGTACAAACACCCCTATATGTTATAAATAATCAAAATAAAAGGTATATTGATATTCATTTCTCAAGACACATGACATGAGATAACAAGTTTATCTCTCTAAAGCAAGTAAACGGAGTAATGTAAAGTTTGGAGATAATTTTACAACAAGGAAAAGTAGAAGAGGTACTCTCAGTATTAATAATGGAAATGCAAACCCATAGAATGTATTGTATGTTGAAGGTTTAAGGCATAATCTTCTTAGCGTTAGTCAAATGTGTGATCAAGGATACACCCTCAAATTTTATGCTCAAGATTGTGAGATTAGAAAGGTTGATACATGAGGATTAATTGAAAATTCAAATAGAAAAACAAATAACATTTACATAATAAGTGATATCAATGGATAAAAATGCTACATGCAAAAACATATGAGAGTTTTCTATGGTATAGAATAATAGGGTGCATAAACTTCGATAATCTAGTAAAAAACAACACCAAGAAAGTTGTAAGAGATATGAAAAATAGTACTAAACCTATAAACATTCTTTGTAAGTAGTCTTAGCATGGGAAATAGACAAGGGTAAGCTTAAAGACAAAGGAGTACTCAACAAATCCATTGGAACTTGTTCATATAGACCTTTGTGGGCCTACAAGAACACAAAGATTATAAGTTTCAATCTATTTATGTTTTTATTGATGATTACTCTAGAATGACATGGGTTGATTTCTTAAGAAAAATATAGGGCATTTGATAAGTTTAAATATTTTATAGCCTTGGTTAAAAATGAAACATATTTAAATTTAAAGTACTTAAGATTAGATCATAGAGGTGATTTTTCCTCAAATGAACATAAAGAATTTTTTAGGATCATTTAATAAAGATATATTTATCATCTACAAGAGCTCCAAAATAGGTTTGAGTTATAGAAAGGAAGAATCGGTCTTTACAGAATTGGATAGAGCAATGTTGAATGAATCCAACCTATCACATATATTTTAGAGAGAATTAGTTTATAGAATAGTATACATTTTGAATAGACGTAAAATTAGAGAAAACCACAACAAAACACCTTATCAATTATGGAAGGGTATACTAGAAACAATCAAATACTTAAAATTATTTGGGAGTAAGTGTTATATAAGGAGAGATGATGAAGACTTTGGCAAGGTTGACTCCATATCATATGAATGTTTCTTCCTTGGTGATGCTTCAATAAACCAGGCCTATAGATGCTATGATAAAATTTGAACACTATTGTTCAGAGTGCAAATGGAAGTAAGATATCAAAAGGAAAGAGCAAAATAAATTGATTACCGAAAGAAGAAAGTTGCAAAGAATAAAATAAGAAGAATATGATGAGGAAGAAGTAATGGAACAAAAATATACAAAGGAACCATCAAGTTACATTGATAAGTACTAATTAGATTGAAAAATTCATCTTAGTGAAAATGTTGGAGTAGAGACTAGAAGAATATTAGCAACTACGTTAGAACATGTAACCTATTCTTACCATCTAAAATACAGCCTAATGACTTTATAGAATCTTGTAAAGAAAATCATTGGATTGATACCATGGAAGAAGAGTTGAATCGATTGAAAATAATGATATTTGGGAACTTTTGGAAGACCAAAAGACAAGAATGTGATTGACAACATGTGGGTTTTCAGGAATAAATTTAATGAAGATGGCCAAGTGGTAAGAAAAAAGAAAGATTTATTTGTAAGGGGTATGCTCAAATTTATGGTATTTATTTTGAATAAATGTTTGCTCTTCTTTGCAAGACCATAATAGATTATAGTGTTTTTGGTATATGTTTGTTTCTAGAGATTTAAATTCAATCAAACTAATGTTAAGTCTTCTTTTCTCAATGGAAATTTAGAGAAAGAGGTATACATTAAAATCTATAAGTTTTCTATTATCAAAAGACAAGAATTATTTTTTCAAGCTAAAGAAATGACTATATGGGTTGAAACAAGCCCCCATAGCCAGTACTCAAGACTTGACAAGTATCTACAACAACAATATTTCAAATGAGGAATTGTTGATAACAATGTTTACATCAAGATTGAGGGTAATAATAAGTTGATTCATGTATTTTATATAGATGACATCATTTTTATAGAGGTAGTAATGAAAAAATGTGTTAAAATGTTTCCATGGAAATACAAGAGGAGTTTGAGATGTCAATGATTGGTGAGTTATCATTATTTCATGGTCCATAAAATTCTCAATGTGTGAGAGGCATATTTATCTCACAAACCAGGTATGTCAAAGAGATGATAAAAATGTTTTGGATGGAAGATTGAAAACCGAGTTAGCACTCTCATGGTCACATGTTGTAAGGTAAGAAAGGACAATGAATCTCCTGAAGTAAATTAGATACTTTACATGTTATTGATTGGAAACCTACTATATTTGATAGCATCAAGGCTAGACATTATGCAAGTAGTAGGCATGGTAGATCATTTCTAAGAAACACCACAATAAACTCATGTACAAGTACATAAAAGATTATTAAAATATCTAAAGGGAATTTTGGACTATGGTCTATGATATTCAAGAGGTGAAGATGTCACGAGTAAAAGAATATATTGGTGAAGATTGGGTAGGAATTTTTGATGATAGAAAAATAACAAGTTGAGGAGAATTTTTTCTTGGAAACAAGTTAGTATCTTGGTTAAGCAAGAAGAAAACTTATATTTATTTATCCATAGCATATGCATAAGATATTTCAGTACTCTCATGTTCCACACAAGTTATCTAGAAGAAGCAATCATTGAAAAACATTAACGTGGAATTTGATCTTCACATTTCTATATTTAGTGATAACACTAGTGGAACAAATATATCAAAGAATCCTATTATGCACTCTAGAACAAATTATATTCCTATCAAGTATCATTTCTTAATAATAAGTGTAAAAATAGAATGTCAAATTGGAATACATTACCGGAAAAGAAAAAATGTGTATATTTTCACAAAGCCCCTTTCAAAAGAAACTTTTGAATATCTCAGATAGAAATGGAGAGTGATATATTTATTATGAAACCATTAAAGAAGAAGCATCAATTCATGGGAATATAATCACTTCATTTTTAGTTCCACAATAAAGACAACTCAAAAAATATCAACTAATGAATATTTTATGTGACAGCTTGAGATTGTCCTTTTTCATTGATGTTAAATGAAGAGAGTTATAGAAAGGGGGAGAATTACAACAAGGGGGAGTGTTATGTTCTTTCTATATTTTTAGGTAATCTCTACACAAGATTATCATCAATGAAAAGTGGGTAGATTGTTGGAAATATTGTCATTGATGTCAAATGAATGATGATGTCAAAGAAATTAGCTTATATGTTCCATATGTTGGAAATAGTTGTCATTGATGTCTAAGGAATGAATCAATCAAGAAAAAGTTATGGAAGTTTTAATTCTGTAGGCTGCACCAAAAAGGAATTTAGTTTGTATTCTTTTGAGGGTTTGAAGACAAGTCAATGACATGTAACAAAGGGGTATAGTGTTTAGTGTCCCGCGAGTTTTCAAAGGTAAGAATTTCACATAATAAAGTATTTGTTATGCGGAACAAAGGAAGTGATCCATAGTGTTTTGTGGGTGGTAAAAAGTCTAAATATCCATGGTGTAAAAATAAGTAGGCCATCATGAAAATCCATGGAGGTCTAGGAAATTTGAGGAATAAGGAGAAAGACAAAAAAGGTCCACGAAGGTCAAGGGAAGATGTGGAAAAAGGAGAAGAATAAATTAAGTCTCAGTAGAGGTCATGGAAAGATGTTGAAGAAGGTGAAAATTGATCAAGTCCATGGAAGTGAAATAAACTAAGAAATTCATAATATAAGTCTAGAAGGTTGACTCATGTTTTGCATCTAAAATGAATTTTATTGGGCAAAACCTTGGAAAGAAATCACACCCTTTCAAAAGATGAAAATGGTATAAAAGGACATAGAGTTGGAAATATTTTTGAGTGCATGAGTGTGGAAAAATGAGGAATTTTTGAAGAAGAAGGGAGCTATAAGTATAGAGGAATAATAAATATATATCATTCAAGCATGGGAATAATTTTTGAAGAAGATTTATTTAATTATCATCCCTTGAAGAAGTTCATTTAGAGGTATTTGTTTCTTAAGATAAGAGATCAATATCTCTTTCTATTTTTTTCTTAGGGATAGGGATTTTTGTCTCAAGTAATTTGGTACCTAAAAATTACTTAGCGATGGGGATTGGTGTCTCTAGTATGTTTGTGCCTAAAACTTATTTAGCAGCGTGGATTAATTTCTCTAGTCGGTTAGTTCCTATAATTTTCTTAGCGGTGGGGATTGGTGTCTCCAACAGGTTTGTGCCTATAAATTTTTATAAAAGAATTTAATTATTTTTTGACTTGATTTATACAGTATATCCTAGCATTCTTTCCTTTTTTCTCCCGAAAAGGTTTCCACATAAATCTTGTGTTTCATAATTTTTGAATCTTGTGTGATTGTTGTTATTGTGGATATTAAGTTTTTAAATAAGTAAAAGATTATATTATATTGATTCACCCCCTCTTAATATAAGTGTTTGTTAATCAAGATGGCCCCTAAATTTTATATACAAAATATTATTTCGTAAATTATGGCTCACATAAAATAAGGCTTAAGCTAACTTTTGGCTTATTCCATAAAATGGAGGAAAATCTATTAAAACTCTAAGTTCTAGAAAAATCCAAAAAAATGTTCAGAGCTAAATTTATTAGACCACTAGATGAAAGAATTTGGCCCCAAAATATATTGAAATGACACCCAACATTTGTGAAAAAGTTTTTCATGGAATATAACTTATCAAGATCTAACTCCCTAGAAATGATTTGATGGTGGGATAAAAATTTATGGTCTTGGAAGTTATAATTCAACATCACAGATGTAAGCCAAATGGCCTCCATGTGGATAAAATCATAGAGAAGACAAGTTTAAATTGTTTATAATATAGAAGTGGATCCAATTCTTGACATGTGTCAAGCATTGATATATTTGGAGACCCTCCAATTTTATGGCTTTGTGACTCCAGCTTGTCCGATCTTGACCACAAGGCCTTCATGAAATATAACTTTGGGAGCTTGAAATTGTCTCTTTAACAATAACAAATAGATCGTGTGAATCAAGAATGTCACTCTCCTCATTATTTACAAACTTTGGGCTTGATTCCTCTTGGTTCACCAATTTAGGACATGTTTCTTTGACCAGA
Organism: Taxus wallichiana var. yunnanensis; assembly: GCA_018340775.1. Classification (NCBI taxonomy): domain Eukaryota; kingdom Viridiplantae; phylum Streptophyta; class Pinopsida; order Cupressales; family Taxaceae; genus Taxus; species Taxus wallichiana. The sequence goes on from CM031234.1 coordinate 300,959,157, forward strand.
GTCTTCACATTTCAACAGAGATCATTATTTAGGTTAATTTTGACAAAATCCTTCTTATTATTAAGCTTTGTATTTTAATATCATTTGAATGTATTTTCCCAAATCTATGTTAGAAATAAATGAAGTCTTTCTAGTCTATTCAATGTTTAGTCTAACACATTTTCAAATCCACACATACCATGAAATTCTATTTTTACAATACAATACGAGTCTAAACATGAAAATAGTTCCCAAATTGAACCTTGAAAATAATATAAAATGTTAAACATGTAAAAATATTCCATTTTAATGGGATATTTGAGAATAAAAAATCATATATCCTTTGGTCATATTGGAGGCTTAGAAGTTGGTTTTTTCAAGTGATAAATAAAGGGGGGCTCCATTTTCTTATAAAAGGGAAATGTGGGTGTACTTTTCACAATATCCTTTATCTATAGGTGTTTCTTATACTTTGATTGGTAGAGAGGATAGTTCTTTTGTCGACATGCGCTAAGGTTTGTCTAGCGGTAGTAACATGGTGACTCTAATAAAATAAGATTCACTATATTTTATTCACATCAAATATTTTGATCAAGCAACATCTAATTTTTTTGATGAGGAACATACATGAATGGGATTCTCGAAATAAAAATATTGGAATTAAATACCTGCATTTCCATCACCTACTCCATAGCTTATATTGTTACTAGCCAAATAATATGTTATCTATACTCCACTTTATTGTCTCAATGTCACTTGTTTTATTCACATGGGTGAAACTTACTCTTAAAGGTAATAAAGGGAGGAAAATCCAATAGGTCGATAGTATGAAAACTAACCAAACTGATTGTTTTTTGTAGAAATTTATAGGCCCCCTTTTAGTTTTAAGCTCAAGTAATTACATGGAAGTAGGCAATGTTTGAATAGTCATATATAATTGATCCCACCTCAAAAATAGTCATATGAGATAAATTGTCTTAAGTTGTACTCTTAATTTTTATGACTTCATGCTCATCAAATGGACATCATTTAAATTAGTAGATAAGACAAAGACATGAATGAAAATTTAGAAATTAATTGATGGAAATTAAATACTCGTGCATGCCTCATACCTTGAAACCTCCCTTTGCACTTGTAAGATCAAGTAGTTGTATGAAAAAAACTTGTGTGTGAATGACCATCAATAATTGAGGCCCTCAAATGATCATTCAATTAAGCTTAGTATTTTATATTTCAATAAATGTGGATTTTATCTATCAATAAAGGTAGATTTCATCTGTCAATCAACCTTTCAATTTTTTATTTAATGACATCAAGGTTTTCAATTGGACAATGCTTATTTTTATAGGTAAGCCACAAATATGAATGGAACGTTGGAAATTAAAAGGTGGGAATTAAATACTTTCATTTCCCATGCCTATTCCATATAGAAGATTATTCCTACCAAAATAATATCTATTATTTGTCTTCCACTTAATCGTCTCAATCACATGTGTACTATTCATGTGAGTGAACTTTGAGACTGAAGGGGCCAAAATTAAAATAAATCTTTAACATGGTCCAATATCAAAACCCATCCATACTATTTTATTATTGTAGAACTTTGCAAGCACAATTTTGATCTTTACGCTCTATTAATTGCAAAAGGCAAGAAATGTAGGAAAATCGGTGATAACTAAGCCACTTCGAGGAATGAACGTATGAGTGGTAAGAATGTTTTATTCATCAATCAAGATTTTCTATTTTTTATTTTACTTTTTTATGGAATCAAGTTTTTGATTGAATGACATTTAAATTTTTAGATAAGGAAAATACATGAAAAGATAGTCAAAAATAAAAATGTGGGAATTAAAACCATATATGCCCCTTTCACCTATTTTTGGTTCTTATTTTTCCTATCCAAATAACATAAATTCTATATGTGTTTGTATATATCATCTCTGTGTTTCTTGCATTATTCACATGAGGGTAATATATGCATAAAGTGGCTAAAATTTAAAAAAAATGCCAAAAATCCAATATGTTTAAGCGTCAAAACCTACAATTTTAATATTCTAAATATGATAGATTGGTTTACTCTTATTAATTAAATAAAATGTAGTAAAATGGTAGTTAATCTAAACTAGGAAAAAAACTAAATAACAAATAAATCTATAAATAAAATGACACAAACAACTAAGAAAGAAGATATGCAAAACCCTAAAGTGCAAAGAGAGTTAGAAAGAAATCAGTTGATTAGACGAGATTGTTGGACTATGTCATAGAGGTGGCTGGAGGAACATGAGGAGAAAACACTTATGCCGAAGTCAAGAAAAGTGCATATTCAAATAATCTGAGTGGACTAGGACACTGGATAGGTACATGGGCACATTTGTTCGCCTTAGTACGTAATATAGCACCCTGGTCTATGAAAAAGCTATGCCAACCTCCCCTAGGTGTTTCTTGATGGTTTTCTGACTTGGATTCCTATTACACTAACTTCGTTGCACTACATTATATGTCACTGGTAATCGGTGATGAAGAAAAGACCGAAAAATCCCAAGAAAAGCATCAAACCCTAAAAAGGAAAGTTAAATATGAAGGGGTAAAACTAACCTCAGGTGCCACAATGGTGGACTTACTAACTGAGCATTGCACTACATCTTAAAACTAATGTAGTTCTATGTGTGTGTGTGCAATCATGCCCTAGGTGGTCTTGTTTGGTTCATACTTTGTAAAAGTAGCAATAAATAACTATTTTAGAAATGTAAAGGAATAGTAGATCGAATAGAATAAACTTCCCTCCTATGCATTGTGATGGAGATCAATCAACCTCGTGTCTTGTGGTGGAGCTAGATGGATGAAAATGGAGCCTTTAATGGATGTACCATTAGGTGATGATAGAAGTGCTTAGTTCTTAGTCCATCATTATGGTCTTATAACTTTATATTTATATGGTTCTCTTGATCTAATTTCATAATTAACCCTGAAAAGGATGACCACAAGAAATATGAATTACTCAAATCACTAGAAATTTCTCAAAAAGTGGCGAAAGTGTAAAAAGATCGGGGTGCCTGACTGGGACCAAGGTGTCTGTCAAGGTGCCTAATACTAGTATGAGATAAAATGATGCCAAATGGAAGAACTGACTTGGTGGGTAGATGCGGGAGGTCGGCGGTGATGAGAACGAGTAAAGTAAAATGGCCAAAGGATAGGGGTTAATTAGTACTTTCTTCACTCAAAAACCATATGAATAGTAGTATGAGATTGGGACTAAATAATGTATAAAGTACATGATTTATTATCTATATTTACCCCCACTTTATGTTCGTGAGTGGAATGCTCGAGAACATAAAGTATATAGAGATGTGTAGTTGATGTCCATGAAGATTGTAGTATAAAATGCACCGAAGGAATAGATAAAGTGTGGAATGAAAAAAATATGATGGAGCATGGAAACTAAAGATGCAAAAGTGAGAAAAAAGGTGATAAGAGTGAACCTAGGGTAGAAACATGTGTGTAGTTTCTGATGTGTGTGATGTACCTACATGGTTAGTATGTTGTGTGTTACCGCAAAATGTTGTTGTTTCCCCCATTGTTGTAGTTTTTGACAACTTGTTTCTCATACGATCTGTACCTATAAGGATAAGATGATCAAGAATTCAAATATGCATGTATATATGTAAAAATGCATGTAAAAGACACATGTATATGTATGTAAGAGTATGTAAATGTAAAATACGCAAATGAAAAATGGAACATGTGCACCTGATCTCGTGATGAGAGAAAGGGTGTAGAAAGATGATATCATGTCCTAGTTTTTTTGGGCAATCTGACACCATATGCCAAAGAAGTATAGGGATGAATTCAGTTGTATCCTCAAACTTTTAACTACTTCCCGAACATGTGTGAAGAGATCTTTGTACTGCCTAGTTTTTGGGTGATACAACGCCACTGGCTGAAGTAGTGTAGAGAGGAAGTTTATTATATCCTATAACCTATAACTTCTCCCCATAATGATAAGGACTACCATGTCATGTAAAATCCACTCTGTACAAGGTTTGTAGACATGTCGAACCCACTCACCGTATAACCCATAATTCTAATGGAAGAACCGAACTGACCTATATATAGAAGCGTTGTATAGTATGTAAACCCCAAATGATGCCCCCTCTTTGGGGGTGCATGAAAGGTCACCTTGATAAGAGAATTCAGCCTCAAAAGAGGACCAACCACATGTACCCTATAACTCTACACAACATGGGTAAATGAGTGTGCTTGGTAGAGACCAAGGTTCACAAAAATGGGAGGTATCCAAATACAAGTGTTAGTACAAACAAGCATGTATGTATAAGATAATGTGTAATCTACACAAATAGTGTATAAGCTGCCAAGTAATATATTAATGAAAACACACAAGAAGACAAAGTAAGCCACACAAAGTGGGCTATAAACATGGTACATCATCCACGATGTCGCAAGAAATGCAAGGACATTATGGCCACATACAAAAAACAAGTTGCACACCAAACAAAGGGCAAGGCCCGCATATAATAGAAAATAGTTGACAAATTAGTACAAACAATAGATAATCATTGAAGAAAGAAATCCTATGAACAAATGTTGCAAATGAAGCACCTGTTAGCATGTTAGAAAGATAACCAATATGTCAAAATCATGTATAACCATGTAATATAGAGTGGTAAGTACAAAATGAAACAATAACACATGTGAGAGACTAATGTGGATGTCCCCAATGACCATCGTAGGATGGGTAGAAGGTGATCATTTTTACTACGTGAAAAAGACATGTATTTATGATCACAACTAAGAAAAGGCATGAACGTGCATGTGTGTATGGTATAAATAAATGACATAAAACATATCTAATCAACATGTGCAATAAAGCAACCATATACAAGCAACTGTAAACAAGAATTAAAGTAACCAATATATGCAACATGTTATAGATAAGTGTAATGGAATGTAAGATGGAATGATAGGATCCGCGTTCCCCCTAAGTGAATGGAAATGTATGCAGTGAGGTTTATTTAGATTTCCCCCTCAGCTGTCAAGAATGAACCGTAAGCGAGAGTGCGTCATTGGGAAATGGTTGAAGTGTGTATTGTGTCTAACACATTGTTATGACTGTGTACGTGTGATGATATGTGACCTAGAAATGACGTCTGTGTGACCCTTATATCCAAATATTATATAATGAAAAGATGATTGAAAGAGTGATGATGTAGGCTAAAGCATATATCACTACAAGAGGAAGGAATTAGTGACCTTTTAGCCTAAACCGTATGTCACTAACCTAATAATATCGCATGATAAAAGGTTAAATGATGAATGTGTAAGTATGATAACATACATTTGATTATTAGACCGCACTGTGTATTTGCCAAAGTAAAAAACGATTGGTTTGTAGTGATGAATAACATAAAAATAATCAACATGCAACGCAAATGGGCTTAAATATGTCGTATGGAAAGGACCAAGTGTATCAAAATCCCCCATTGCCTTACATGTGTTATCCACAACATGTTTCACTCCCGATTGAAATATACAAGTTAAAAGAAAATGTAAATAAATTAAAAATATACAAATATTTTAGACCTAAAAAGATGGAAAATATGTAAATGGTGGTTCCAAAATATTTTAAAAGGTCTCTATTATTTAATGGTAAAATATATGAAATGATAGGAAATGATTAAGCTTCTAGATTAGTGTTGGATAGCTTTAAAGCATATATGCCCGTTGGAAGAGTCATTTGTATATGATCTAAATAAAATATTTTCCCCATTTGTCTCACCCAATGTGGTTTGGAGAGTGAAATTATGTTTGGTTTATTATTTATTTGGTTTTAGAGGTTTGATTGTGTTTGGTTGCCATGTTTTTTTCTTTTTTTAGTCTGTTTGAGTTTTTTTGAGGTCTGATGTGTGTAGAGTAGGGCTAAATATACTTATTTTTTTCTGTTTGTGTTGTTTGATGATTTTTGGTTTTGGTTTAAGTTATATTTCTATTTATTTAAATAATATTTTGTGAGTCGGCACAATAATACTAGAAGCCAAGAAATGGAGCAGCTAAGGTGACAAGAACATGTCAAGCTAAGGTATATGTTAAAAAAATTATGCAATTTTCATCTGTCTTAATTTTGATTTTTTATATTTGAGTTTTTCCTTCATTTTGAAAAGTAGGATAAGGAATTTTTTAGATAAGGTAATAAGATTTGGTTTTGAAGGGACCAAAAACACTTTAGACAAAAATATGTTGAGTGCCCAAAATCCAACAAAAAGGAAGCAAACACACAAAGTCATATAGGATTGACAAGCAATTCTCATAGAAGCAGAAGAGAAGACCACAACCAGTCTAAGTATTACAAGATAATATATATATATATATATATATATAATTATTACAAGATATATATATATATATATATATATATATATATATATATATATATATATATAGATAATAATTAGATCACCAAGGAAGAAAAACACAACAAACCCATAGGATAGTAACACAGAGAAGAGTGCAGCCATCAGTCCACCTTGCTCTACAAATCTTTTTTTGGTTTTCGTGCTCGGGCTCGCTTCCCTACTACCTTTACATTTGATGATCACACTAGTAGGTATTTTCTAAATTTTTTATCCTCCATCTACCTAACGTATTCATCATCTAAACTACTCATCTCCAACCTCATGTTGACATCCTCTAGTTTAGCTTCCATTTTATCAATTTAATCTTAAAGGATCAAAATCCTCTGCTCCCACATAATAAACTACATGTTCAAAGATCCAATTCTCTTTTTGGATTTCAATTTGTCTGTGGTAGTCTTTAAATTCTTGTACAATATTTTTATCAACCACCAAAATGGTGTCGTAGAAAACTCAACTCTAAGGATGCAAGCTTCCCAGTCGATTATTTCTCTATCTCTCTCCCTATTCCCAACACTCTCCTCCCTACCCTTGTCACCCTTTTTCATATCACAATGAATGTCAAAATGCCAGAAAAACATTCTTGTTACCCCCTTTTATCTCATTTTTATGTGAGATGTCATGGTTTCATTATGATAATCATCACTTTTGTCCTGAGGTCGAGGAGGGATAAGCATTTTTCCTTTCTTAAACAATAGAAAAATTAAGTCATTGTAGAGAGGGGTATTTGTCTTATCATTTTGGTTATATTACTCAAGGACCTAAGGAGGAAAAACATTCTCACTAATTTGTTCTCAAATAATTCAAAATGGAAAGTGTAAGAAAACATATTACTAAATTTACCCTTACTGTGAGGTACTTCAAAACCACAAGACACACATCTACCCACCTTTCCAGAAAACAAGTTCTAGCTATACCATCATCGTACTGAAGATTATTTTACCTAGGGCCAAAAAAGGTTGAAATTTCATGTTTTCTTCTAGTTTTTCCTTAAAATTTTTAAGGCCATCAATGCACATACCAGTAGCTTCATAGATGGTGTCCTCATTGACCACTATTTTAGTGACCCTCATCTTGATGCAACCATCCTCCCAGGATTTCTTAAATTCATTAGCTAGTTGTGGATCATGGCCATATAATTTTTAATTAAAATTGATAGACCACCCCGACGAAGGAGCCTCTACAAAGTAGCATTCCTTTAGAGATGAAGGTAAGTCATGGGTTCGATACACACTCTTTTGCCACCCATGTCCCGCCCTATAAAAAACCAGTCGTGAAATTGTGCCAAATGAAGGAAAGGGACAAAAAAACCCTTCTAAATTATGATTCAAATCCACATGTATCTTGTCCTGCATATCCCTATAATCATGACTCCCTATCTCAGCATATATTGTCTTTATTAATCAACATTTTTATATTATTCCAAGGCAAATCCTCATGCTGCTAGCTCAACTTTCCCTGTAGGTCGTTTCCATGATTTACGGACCATCCACCATCTTATTCCCATTCCTGCACACATGTAATATCTCGACCTTATCAAATGATCCCATCAATTTCTTATCTTCCTTAATGATGTTGTTAAGCTTCCCTCCCATGCTTGTATTATTGTTAATAGCATTAATCATGCACAATGAGTCCCCTTCAATTATCAGTCTTCATACATTTATAGTTCCACTTACCTTTAATCCCCAAAGCATAGTTATAGCTTCAAAGATAGTTATTTGAATGATTCCCAACCATACCAAGATACACCCTTAGAATTTCACCCTTATGGTCCCATATTATCCCTCTTGCCCAACACTTCCTTCCCTAATCTTAGCTAAACCATCAAATTTTATTTTGTACCATCCAGATGGTGGACATTTCCATTTAACGTTCTTTTTTTCTCCCCTTATTTGCTGTTACTCTCATTCATGATGTTGAAATTTAAATTATTTAAAATATCCATTTCTAAACCTGAGGGAGGTTTGGTTGTATTACTTTTGATGGTTTGAATATTTTATTTTAGCTTTTGGACAATTTTCTTCACCACCTTCATGTAATTAGAGCCCTTATTTCGAATATCCTATTATTCCTTTCAATCCATATACTCCATAGTGTATGTGGGAGGAAAAATTTCCATAATTCCTTGACAATATCATGGTGGAAAATGGATATCTTTATTCAAAGTTGTTGGACCTTTATCATTGACATAAGTGTTGTCATTGATGTCAAGTCACATTAATGGAAAAAGTAGCAAAATGTATAGTGTAAGTTCATGTAGGTATCTCAAGATCAACCATGTATAAAAAGAGAGACTTGGTAAGAGAAATGTGAAGGTTGATTGGTAGTGTCAGCTATCAAAGGCTTCTTAGAATGATTAAGGACAAGTTACAAGGACTTAAAATCATTTTGTGCATTCCAAAAACATGAGGATATATCCATTGAAGTCAAAAAGAATCCACGGAGGCTTAGTGAGAGACGTGGATAAAGGGATGAAGCCACAGGAAAAGGAAAAGATGCCGGAGTAAGGAAAGATGAAGAGAAAATTAGAGGACTAGAGGTGTCCGCACAAAACGACAAAATCCACAAGTAAAGAATAGATCCATGGACATGGATCAAATCCATGAAGTAATAGAGAGCATTAAGGAAGGCCACAAAGGATAGGAAAAGTTACGAAAAGAAAATGAAATCCATGGATAACTGAAAAATCCATCATCAAAGAAGAAATGCAACAAATCAAAGAAAATTTCTTTGATACTAAGCAAAATGTCATAAAAGCTAAAGAAAGTCGTGAAGTGAGTAAATATGGATTAAACAAGGCTCAAGAACAATCTAATTATTTTGAATATGGTCATATGGGATTCTATTCTCTGAAATTGATATTGATCCGAATATCAAATAGAGAAGTTGAACATTGCTTGTGCTCCACGAAAAACTCAAACCCGATTTGAGAAATCTCTAGTTCCAACTATCAACATTTAATGCTCTTTGACTTTGTGGAAAACTTATTACATCTTCTAAATCACAAAATTGAGATTCTTGATTTGATAAATTCAATATCATATAAGAAAGTGGTTCGCTCATCTCGATAACCTTTGAAATCCTAAAAATATGAAAAGTCTAATTTAGGTATCGGCTCCCAAATATCTCCTGGAAAAATTTATAAAAAATGGCAAAGTCGAGCAATTATAGAGAGAATAAATATGGAGTTTGTTACATGCATTTAATCGACCATATTTTCAACCGAAAGATAAAAAATGGTGCACAACACACTAAAGGAAGTGATGGAGAATAATTTTGATCTATAAAAACAAAAAATCCATGTGAATATGTGTAATGATCAAGTAATAAAATGATGCATTCTAGCTAAAGAAGCTATAGAAGAAAAGAGAAAGGAAAAAGGTGAGAAAACAAATGAAGTATTGAAGATATATCAGATGAGAATAGAATCGGTGTGATTGTTTGATTGAGAAAGAGATTTAAACTCAAATGTGCAAAAAGAGAGTGACCGAGAATACACATACAAATACAAAAAAGTGATCATAATCCATCATGTAAGAAATTTTTATTCAAAGTAATCAATGCATATGTAATAAAATTGTATTTCTAAGTGGGTGCTAATACTATAAGGGTGGGTGATCCTTGCAAGTGGGTGATTAATAAAATCTCCGAGTAGGTGCAAGTTTTATCTTCAAGTGGGTGCTTGAAGAATCTGGAGTGGGTGCTCAACTAAAACCAATATATGCTTTGGATTTTTGCTCCTAATAAAACATTGGTTTCAAGTGGGTTTTTATCCCAAAAGGGTTTCCCACTATAATTTTTGTGTTCTGTGTTATCTTGACAAACATCTATTTTTTTAATTCTTATTATATATTATTGAACTCAACTAAGGATTCCTAGATTAACAATCATGTAACAAGTTTTAATCTCCATTGATTCACCCCCACATCTCAGTGCTTGTGATCTCTAAAAATTAGTATCAGAGTGATTCCTTCTTATAGAAGCTTAACATCTTCAAGGAGATCCTCTCTTCACAAGCGAAGGCGAAAATCAGGCACAAGGCGGTTTATTATCTGCAAAGATCACCTCTCTTCACTAAAACAAATTACGCTTTCTAGAGAATATAAATGAAAACATATCTCATGTCACTTGGTTTTGATATGTAACATGGTTTTGAGAAAGGAAACAATCCTCTAGCCACGTCAATCACTTCTTCAGAGACAAGGAAAAATATGAGTGCAACTTAAGATCCATAAATGTCATCTAATGTGTCCTGATTTGAAATAGATTTTTAAAAGGTAATTGGTATCCCAAATGCACCCCCTCAAAGTTAAGTTTGATAACTTATCGTAAGTGGACTTAGAAATTAAAATTACGGAACGTGAAGAAGACCATCAAATTTTACCCTAAGCACCGGAATGAAAAAGGAAAATTAGAGTGATCCTGTGATAAACCAAACTCGAGATTGAGTAGCGGAGAGCTCCACAAGCTCTCCTAGCTCGCTGAGTAGGGAAGAATAAGTAACCCGGAGTTAGATGGAAGTTAGATGACCATCCAATCCCACCTACTTGGATAGCTCCATGGGAAAAATTGTTGGTTAGCTCAGAAACAAAATAGCAGACTCAAATGATGATCCATCATAATCAATGGAGAGTTCGGTGAGTGGCGATAGCTAGCCAGTCGGGCGGACAAAGATAAGAGGTTGGATGGAAGATTATGGCCATCAAATCTCATCTAGTTAGATTGTCATCCAACCCCATAGGTTGGATGGAGGATAGACAACTGTAAAACCCCACAGGTTGGATGGCTAAGGTCAGACAACTCACTGACGAGTTATAGTTAGGTGCATCGTCAAGTTGGCTGAGTTGAAGGCAAGTTCATGTGATGATGGAAAGGTTAAAAGTAGTCAGCTCACCAAGCTAACTCGACGATATTGAGAGTTATTTGGTGTGGCCATAACAAGGATAACTTGCTCACTATTTGGGTAAGCTAAGGTGGGATCAGATGATGCATGTCAGTTGTACGTAGGATGGATGACCATCCAACCCCACAGGTTGAAAGGCCAAGGTCAGAAAATCGTCCAACCCCACGGGTTATACGAACAGGTATGGATGGCCCACCATGCGTATGTACAGATTGGAAAATATAGGACAGTCATCTAACCTAATTGGTTGGATGGAGTATGACATAAAAGGAAAGTAGTTTATTACGAGAGCTCAACTCGAAAGTCACGGTGGACGAGTGGCTCGGATGAATACATCACTTTGTTAGATGATCCATTCACTAGCGTAGTTGTATGAATAGAAGATAGATGACCATACAACCCAATAGGTTGGATGGCACGTAGTGTAAGATCGGTGGTCATCAAGTTAGATACTTTCTACATGGATGTCTGCTACTGAGGTTAGATGGTTCATGGTTCACACAAAAGGGAAACTCGACGCAGTGTTGTACAAAGGTTGGAAAAGTCAAAATCTAGGCATCTCATGGGTCAGTCGATTGTTTTCTCAAAAAAGTTATATGATCCAATGTTTTTAGACATCCGTCTAACCCAACCTACTTAGTTGGATGGATCACGGTTTGCAAAAAGCAGAGTAGCTCACAGTCCAAATTTTATGGCTCACGAGTTAGATGGGTCATAGATAAGAAAAGGGAAAGTGATAAAAGATAGCTCAACCACTATTTTAATGGTGGTAGTTGAGGTGGTTCAACTAAATGTCTAGGATTTAATGAGGGTAGGTGAAATAATTGCCTATATAATGTAATCAACCCCCTAATTTCTTTAGAGACATTCTTGGATCTGATGAAACTCATAAATTTTTCCTCAACTCCAATGAGTTGTAATCCTTCTCTTGCACCTAGCAAGTGTATTTGTGCCTCTATTCAACAATGTAATGATATGTGCATATTATAGAGCAATAAATTCATTTTTTTGTGGTGGTTTTCAACCCTTTCTCGTGTTTTATTGTATCTTCTTGCTGTCCATTTTGTGTTTTTTTTTGTGCATGTGTTTCTTACTTTCAGGTGAAGGTTGTTTTGTTTCATGGATATTTGATGGTCAATGAGGATTTGGGTTTGTGTCACATCGATATGTCCACTCTCAACCCCTTCTTCCATATTTTTCTCCCTCAGTAGGGTATCTCGCCCCCTTTTTCTTGTGTTATCAGCTCTTTAGTGTAGGATTCTCCTTTTTTATGCTCTCTCTCTCCTCCCCATCTCATTGGAAGTTTTAGGATAAATGTATTTAGGTGTCTTTTATGCATTCAAAGTAGTTGTAGAAGTAGAATTAGGTAGAGGAATCCTACCTTCCAGAGGTCCATCTCAAGTCGCAAGTCCCACAACTTGAGATATGTAACCATGTTAGTAAAATTACACCGATTTCCTCACACATGTGACAACAAATTGGGGGATGTTGTAATTTTGACATAACATTTTTGGCACACCCGATTGGACACATTTGAAGTTCCTAACCACTTCATTTCATATATTTGATGTGTTTTTGGTGAGATTAATCCTTTGGAGGCACTTGCAAAGCACATTTTGCATCTTCATCTAGTAAAAAGCCCACCTTCTCTTTGTTTCTGAGACTTCCCTTTCTTCCATCCATTTCCCACCCTTTTTTTCCCATCCCTTTATCTTATTTTGTTCATGAAGTTGTGTAGTCATGGATTCATTACCATCATGTAATTCACACTTGCGGTGGTAGCATTGCAATCCACCTCCGATGTATTTCTCAACTCCTCCAAATCGGTATTATGAGAAAATCCAAAACCACTATGCCTACACCTATGAGTAGTAACAAGATCGATTGGCTATGAAACCTATTCAAAGGAGGGATATGCAAGCAATGAACTCAATTACATAGAGAATGCTGATATGTAGGAGAGTATTAAAAATATAGAGGCAAGTATGGTGCGATAAGGGAAAAATATCAAATGAAGGAATTCAAGATTGGCTTCATGGCACCTTGTCCATGGGTTGTCCCTATAACAAGATATTTTAGCCCTCAAATGAAGCTTGAATTCATGATTGAGATGCTTCCACATCTTTCATAGTGGAATGAGGAGATAGAGTACTCAAACTTGGTGCCCTGGAATCCTTGTCAAAGGGTAAGTAATTTTCTCTTTGTTCCCAAGCAACACCATCTCATCTTGAGCTTCAATTTCCAAGATTTTTACATGTTACCCTTAGTGTGAAATAATTTTTTCCATCTCCACTCTCCCATCCCTCCTCAAATTTTATTCCATTTTCCCTTCTAAATCGAAGTCCCCTCCACAAGATAAGAATGCAATACCTCCCATTTTACCAAAAAAAAATGCAAAAATAGTTGAACTCCAACCCATCCCTCCTCTCGCATTCTCGAGTCCATGTCGGGAAGAAATCCAAAAACCTAGTCAAGAGGCACAACAAGAAAAGGATCTCGACAAAAAAAAATCATAACATTTTTAGGAACTGGGATGTAAAATTAGGAATAGAGAAGATCCCCTTGTTGGTCAGACCTATGGAGGAGTTCGGGGTTAGAGAAGAACAGGTGATAAAAGATGATTTAAGCGCATCATAAGGAGAGGAAGAAGAAGTAAATGATGATCAACACTCTATTTTTCAGAATGCAATGTCCATGTAGGAACTCTATTTTCAGAAAGTGTTAATCAACCACAAGCTATAGACTCAACATAGGAAGAGGAGGAAGCAACTCTAAATCCATGAGAGGATCACACAAGGGAGACTAAGTCAAATTCGAGACCATGAATGAATATGACATCATTGAGAGATTTTTATCTCATTTGTAGGATCTAATTTAGTTGATGAACTTGTGATGGAGGGAAAAATTCTAGAAGACCTCATTACCCATGACAGTCCTCAAGAGCAACAACTAGAATAGTTAGACTTATCAAACTTCATATTATAGGAACTCTCAAGTGAGAAGCAAGCTTCAGCAATTTACAATAGCCCGTAAATGATTCCATTAGATGCTATAAGTAATCCTAAGAAGTTGCATGTTGAGGAGTTCCATGTGGTCAAGGAAGGAGAAAAAAGAAATGATGATGCCATTTTCATACCATTCATCGAGGAAGAAGATCAATAGTTTGTAGATGAGCAACAAATCCAAAATTCGTTCACAAACTTCCCCACTTTCAGGAAGGCCTACAAGAAGAATTCATTATTTGAGATGAAATTCGAGAGAACCGGGTAGATGCGGTATACTAGGACATGCCCAATTAGATACTTGGCTTCGTTAGAGCCAAAGGAGAAGCCATAATCAGTCATGTCCACTCTAGGGAATGAGGTGTCGAGGTTCAGCACCAAGGTCTCCAAGATCCGAGTAGTGAGTGAGCAGCTAGATGAGGTACTCCTTATGTTTGTTGTTGATACCATGGCTGATAGGGTGGAAAATCATCTTATGGTCAGTTTTTCACTCTCATACATAGCCATGATCAGGGCCAAATCATATGCATGGCTACTAATTTTGAGGAAAGGGAGCTAATTTTCCATAACATTTGTAGGTTTCTTTAGATTTCCCTTTGCCTCCAGTTAGCATAGGGTAGGTAGGTTTATTTTTAGTAGTTAAGTACTTGTACATACTCTACATGTTTCCACTTGGAACATGTATGATTTCCTCATTTGTACATAGTTTTTGGCTTTTTTGTTGCTCTTTCACGGTGGCGGTGTTAAAGTGGTACAAATAAAATTTTGGAGCAAATTTCACAGTGCACATTTTAAGCCCCAAAAAAATCAGTTTGAGGTCCAAAATGATTTGCCTCCTTACCTTGGTCAAAATTTTGAGTTTTGTAGGATAGTTCATAGGATTTTTACAAAATCCCAAAATCAACTTTAGGAGCATAGTTTTTGGCTTTTTCGTTGCTCTTTCACGGTGGCAAGTGTTAAAGTGGTACAAATAAAAATTTGGAGCAAATTTCACAAAGTGCACATTTTAAGCCCCAAAAAATCAGTTTGAGGTCCAAAATGATTTGCACGCTTACCTTGGTCAAAATTTTGAGTTTTGTAGGATAGTTCATAGGATTTTTACAAAATCCCAAAATCAATTTAGGAGCAAGCCAATGAGGTTTTAGTCTAGATGCTAAGTTCAGATGAGTCTAGGGGAAAGGTTTTCAAAAGATCAATTTCTTCAAGGTTAGGCTTGACTCCATGCCCAATGGATGCTTCAAGGCTAGTGGTTTCTTCATCTAGTAGGATAATGTCCTCGAGAGGTCGCCAAAATGTTATCACAAATTCACCCCTCGAGTTAATTTGGATAGCTCATCATAAATGAAATTAGCCATTCAAATGTTTGGAGGTAAATATGACCGTCAAAATTTACTCCCGAGTAGAAGAATGAATAAAGGGAAAATTTAGGTGAGCCCCCATGGAAAAATGAACTCGGGATTGAGAAGCAGTAGATCTCGGTGATCTCTCCTAGCTCATCGAGTCATAACGAGTGAGCAACATAGGTTGGACAGATGTGAGATGGTCGTCGTTGTAGAGTTCAACAAGCACCTCTAGCTTGCCAAGTTAGGGCAGACAAGGATCAGAGGGTGGACGGAAGCATACAGTCATACCACCTCATCTGGTTAGACAGTCATCCAACTCCACACATTAGATGGAGGATAGATGGTCGTATAACCCCACAAGTTGGACATCCAAGGTTAGATGACTCACTGGCGGGTTGTGAGTAGGTGCATCATTGATTTGGTCAAGTTTGAAGCACGTCCATGCAAGGGTGGTAAGGTGAAAAGTAGTTAGCTCACTCAGATGACCTGGCGAGCCAGAGAGTTATTTGGTATTTCCACCAAAAGGAGAACTATCTCGTGGGTCATGCAAGCTAAGGTGGGATAAGACAACACAGGTTGGTTGGACACCAAATGGATAGTCATCTAACCATGTAGGTTGGATGGCTGTCATCACCAATCCGGCACTATGATAAGTCTTCACCAAGAACTCCTCGTCTTATGATTATTTACTAATGCACATGACCTTTAGTTTGGTGGATGTAACTGGAAACAAAACAAAAAACATAACACAAGAATACCATCGACTATGATAAGACGGAATGATGACAAATCTAAAATATCAAAGTAAATTATAATATTAACATGAAATTGTTACAATCTCACCCATGAGGTACTTCAAGTGTTATTGACTTCACTTGCCTTCCACCAATACTATGGGAGAAACTTTACAATTACACCTCTTAATGGCTTCTTCAACACACCTTTAAACTGATGGCTTCCTTTACACACTTCATACAATATTTCTCACTACTTCCTTCTATGCTAAATGAGGGGGTGGCCTCTTTATTTATATAACTTCCAGGCTTATTTATCTTATCTCCAAGATAGGATAAGAAATCCACTCTAACAAATCATATTCATACCTTAACTCTTATCTGTACATGTAAGCTTATCTCTTAAGATAAGATAAACCTTATCATTTCACATGGGTTCCACATTTTTATATTTTTACAAATAAAATACAAAAAATATTTATGACCTCACTCCTTGTCCTTATTACCAATATAATATTTTTAATTCCTAATCATGTAAACCCTACTTCTCTACTTATCCCAACTTTGACATTTTAACATTACCGGACCACTTACGACAAATATTTACTTTTTACAACATTCATATTGTACTTTGACTATTACCGTACTCTACATTATTGGCGGCACCATTGACGGCACCATTATCTTCTATCAGACACTACTACTAACTACACCTAACAACATCCTATTCCTATTAATGAAATAGAAATTACGGAGGAAAATTTTAGTGTCGACATCTTCCCCCTTCCTAGCTTCTACTCCGTCCTCGGAGTAGACTATTCTGGTGCTTGGAAAATCTTCAACTTGTCGTGGTTGACCCATTTCGTAATGGGAGTGCCATCCAATTCCTCAGTCGGTACGTACCATTTTCATGCACAATTTGTTATTTTGTAGGGCCCCATCCATTTTGGAAGAAATTTTCTCTGTCTTCTTTTTTTGTATCTGGAATCATATACTAGAACCAAGTCATTCACATGAAATGGAGACCAACGGATCTTTTGATCAAAGTATTCCTTCTACTTCATTTTCTTCTTATGGCTTGTATCCTTTGCTATTTCCCTCATTTCCTCTAGCAAATGAAGATGTACCAACCTTTCTTTTACTGAATCACTTTCATCCATCCTTTCATTTTTCATAACTCTCACAGTGGGAATATCAAACTCAATAGGAAGAACTGGATCAATGCCATAGGCCAATTGAAATGGGGAGTATCCTATTGCTGACTTTGATGTTGCCCTATATGCCCACAATCTTTGCATGAATCCTTTTATCCCACTTATGTACTGTGCAGGCTGCATATTTTGCTAGAATTTGACACAACACAAAATTTGTTCGTTCCACCTGTCCATTTGTGCTTGGCTTGTATGTTGTTGCCTTCCTGTGCTTAATAGAAAATTTATTGACTAGGGCTTCTACTACCTCATTAATGAAGTGGCTTCCTTGATTTATTACAATTTCTAATGGACAACCAAATCTAGTGACAATGCGTTCATATATGAACCTTGCCACCTCATCCATGGAAGTTGTTTTCAATGGCCTAGCTTCAACCCACTTGGTTAAATAATCTGTGGCAACTACAATATACTTATTTTGGCGTGAGGTAGTTGGAAGTGGACCTACGATGTCTATTCCCCACTTTTCAAAGGGACCAAGTGGAAGAATAGGACATAATGGGTGATGAAGTCTTACGGTTACCATGTGTTTGACAAATATCACATGTCTTACAATAATTATAACAATCTTTAAAAGAGTGGGCGGTGATAACTGCATCAAGATCCTTTTTCTTTGTAAGTTGTCAGAGAAGTTCCCTCCACATGTACCATTGTGGAATTCTTCTAGCGAGTTCCTTCCCTTGATCACGTCCAACTACCCTCTTGTCTTGTCCATCGAGGTCCTATTTGAAATAATACTCCATGCGAGAATAGAATATGGACGCCAGTGGCTTGAGTAATCTTTCTCTTAGTCTTTACATTGGCACCATCAGGAAACTTGAATTCATTGAGATAATTCCAAATATCTATGTATTCACTAGGATTGTGTCGAGGGATAACAAGGTTGCATCGGAGAAATCATCATCATCACAAGATGATCACAAACCATCATAGGCTCGAGAGAGTGCATCTGCATTGACATGCTTCTTTCTGGCCTATCTATAATATCAAATTCAAATTCTTGTAGCAAAATTATCCATCTTGCTATCCTCACGATGGGTTAGGCTTATTGATAATATATTTTAGAGCTTGATGATACATTCAACTATAAATTTCTACCCTAGCAAGTAATTTCTAAACTTCTTTCTGGAAAAATGATAGCTAGAGCCTCTTTTGATTCTGAGTATAATTTACCTCAATTTGCTCATTTTATGCTCCCAAAGTAAATTGGATGTTCATTCCCATTTTCATCCTTTTGGCTCAAAGTACTTCCTAGTGCTGCATCGAGGCATCGGTGTACACAATGAATGGCTTGCTCAATCTGGATTCTTTAAAAGCAGGTGAAGACACCGGGGCTTCCTTGATTGTCAAAAGCTTCATGTGCCTTATTTCTGGTTCATAAGTAACATCCTTCTTCAAGAACTAGGTTAGTGGTACATGCAATCTTTGAGAAATTCTTGATGAACCTTCTATAGTAACCCACATGGCCTAAAAATGATCTCAACTTACTTCTATTCATAGGAAATGGTAAATCTTTGATTTTGAAACTTTATCAGGATTAGTACCAATACCATCTCTGGATACAACATGCCCTAACAAAATGCCTTTAGAACATTCAAAGACACACTTTGTATGGTTTAGTGAGGCTTGTGCTTCATCTAACCTTTGAAATGTTGTCTCCATGCAGTGCAGGTGGTCAACTTGCTCCCATAGATGTAAAAATCATCCAAAAATACTCGATGAAGGTCTCGATGTAGGGTTCGAACACCTATTCATCAAATCTTTGGAATGTTCTTTGGAGCATTACACAACCAAAAGGCATAACTCTATAAGAAAAGCGTTCCCAAGGAGTGGTGAGCGTGGCCTTGGTGATCTTTCTCTGCTATACGGACTTGGTTGTATCCACTATATCCATCAAGCAAAACTATAACACTCTGGCCAGCTACTGCCGTCCAAGATCGATCGAGAATGGAAAGGGTAATGATCCTTCTTTGTTGCCTTATTGAGCTTCTGTAATCAACACAAATGCGTAGCTTCCCATTCTTTTTTATTGAGATCACAATGGGAGAAACCCATTCGATTTTCCACAACAAATATGAATCCTGCATCAAGCAACTTATCTATTTCTTCTTTTTACGGTCTTGGAAAAATTAGGATTCATTCTATATGGCATTTGCTTTATAGGCTAGCTCCATCTACCCAGCTCAATAGAATATTCTACCCAACTTACTTGACGGAGTTCCTTGTAATCAAAAGTGAATATGTGTATGTACCTTGAAAAGAGTGGAGGTAGGATTCCTTCTCACTCTCCATCACGGCATCACCAATCTTTATTTGTTGGAGACGATCATCAACTTCTTCTTTAGATAATTTTATGGGGTCAAGATTGGTGTGATTGGAAGGATATCCATGATTTGAAACATCAACCTCACTTTCTTCATCTTTAGTGTCCACTTCTTTGGTACTAGAGTAATAAGAGGATGTCCGATCATCGGTTTCATCACTTGAATCCACGAGGTTCTACCTTATGATGTCGAGGATCACGTTTATCTTCACCCTCTCTCTACCACGTCCAGTGTCATGAAGCCTTCATTCCGGTAGTTTCTTGCATGAACTCTCCTTAGCCATGGTCTTCCCAACAACATTGGGTATGCTGCAGTACCATTTTTCATCACGAAAGTCTACCACACATACAACACCCATATGAGATATTGCCACATTTGAAACTACACCTTACTGGTTTAGTTTTCCCTTATTTAATGACCTTAACATAAGTGTTGAAGGAAATCAATTTTAAACCCAACATATTCATTACAGACTCGGTCATTACATTAACTGCAGCACCTCCATCAACTAAGACATCATGAATTGAAATACCATTACATAATACCTCAGCTTGTGGAGCATAGGGATCCGCCTCTGCCTCCAAAACAGGGACCTCAACCTCCTTCCTTTGTCGAGCATTGAGTCCACTTTGTAGCTCCCGCCTCTTCTCAGAAGACATAGCCAAGAGTTGACCATATGTAATATTTGTAGGCCTTTTGGACAGATCTTCCAAGATGGAGTATGGTCCTTGCCCCTGTGAAATCAGAAAATCCTGCACACCCAACTTTCTTCTCCTATGTTTCTTACTAGTTTCTCCTTTCATCTTCTTAGGATCATTTCCATCTTGATTATCTTTTTCTTTCTTTCTTTTTGTTACAAACACATCTACTTCATTATTTTTGCTCTTATCTACTACATCAAAAAAGAATTCACGAGTGCTTTTCCTTTATCATTATCTCCTTTACGGATGTAGAAGCTCTATCTAGACAATTATACTTATAATGACCCTTTTTTATAACAACCATAACATCTGACTTCAAGAAATATTTCTTTTTGGACCTCTATCTCCTCCTCGAGAACTAAATTTTTTTCCTTGAAGAAGATTAATAGTTAAGCTGACCCATCTTTTTGAGCGAGATCTTCATACTCGGTAGATGTACTAGGAGAAATATTTGTGCTCACCGAGAGTGGTTGTGGATTACGGAGCAAAGGTGTTGGTGTAGGCTCTACTTTAGCAACAATTTCTTTGGGCTCCTCTTCCATGCTTTCTTCTTGCCTTCTTACTGATCTCCTTTGCTTGTTTAATGGTTTAGGTGGTCATACTTCACTCATTTTCGATCTCTCGGCTTCATCCCAAGAATGAAGTGCTTACATAGGAGATTATCACGCCATTCATCAACCCATCCGCTAATCCTTCCTTCCGGATCTGGGCGTTGAGCTTCCTCCTTAGCTCTAGAACACGAGCATGATAATCCCTTATCTTCTCCTTCTCTCCTTGGGTTAGCTTTGTGATATCGATCATGAGATCTGCATATCTCTGTTGTTCACCAAATTCTTCAAGAAAACTTTCAGTTAATAAATCCCATGAGTTTTTCACATTATCACCTAGTGTTTGAACCTCCTAAGAAATTTGAACCATCCAAAAAGGTAGGAAAAAATTCAGTCCATTGTTCCCTTCTTATAAGGCCATTACAAATACAAGATCGTTTAAACTCTTGAATGAAAGAGGAAGCATCTTCATTAGATTGGGCTGAAAAAACAGGAATCTTCCCCATTTTCAAAAGTAACCACAGTGAAATACCAACCCAAAAGTACAATCAACAAGACTTATGTGCACCAATAATTAAAATCACTATAATAGAAAATAGAAATGACCATGGTAAACTATGGTAAAACTTGACTTACTGCGGTAAAAACTAACTTTACTATGGTAAACACTATTCATTATAAAAAGTGAATTCTTGCGGTAAATACTATTCACGGTAAAAAGTGACTTTTTTGTGGTAAATACTATTAACAAGACAAAAATGACTTTACCATGGTAACTACTATTCATGGCAAAAATGACTTTACCATGGTAACTACATACATGAGTAAAAACAAGGTTACCCTCCGATTGATTTTTGACTAAGTGGGAATATCTCTCCAGACAATCCACCAACGAGGAATGGTCCCAGCAACGGAACCAAAATGTCATCACCAATCCGGCACTATGATAATTCTTCACGGGAACTCCTCGTGCTATGATTATTTACTAATGCACAACCTTTAGTTTGGTGGATGTAATCTGGAAACAAAACAACAAACATAACACAAGAATACCATCGACTATGATAAGACGGAATGATGACAAATCTGAAATATCAAAGTAAATTATAATATTAACATGAAATTGTTACAATCTCACCCATGAGGTACTTCAAGTGTTATTGACTTCACTTTCCTTCCACCAATACTATGGGAGAAACTTTACAATTACACCTCTTAATGGCTTCTTCAACACACCTTTAAACTGATGGCTTCCTTTACACACTTCATACAATATTTCTCACTACTTCCTTCTATGCTAAATGAGGGGGGTGGCCTCTTTATTTATATAACTTTCAGGCTTATCCATCTTATCTCTAAGATAGGATAAGAAATCACTCTGACAAATCATATTCCATACCTTAACTCTTATCCTGTACATGTAAGCTTATCTCTTAAGATAAGATAAACCTTATCATCTCACATGGGTTCCACATTTTTAGACTTTTTACAAATAAAATACAAAAATATTTATGACCTCACTCCTTGTCCTTATTACCAATATAATATTTCTAATTCCTAATCATGTAGACCCTACTTCTCTACTTATCCCAACTTTGACATTTTAACATTACCGGACCACTTACGACAAATATTTACTTTTTACAACATTCCTATTGTACTTTGGTATGTTACCATACTCTACATTATTAGCGGCCTTTGCATCTTGACGGTGCCGTTATCTTCTATCGAGACAATACTACTAATTACACCTAACAACATCCTATTCTATTAATGAAATAGAAATTACGGAGGAAAATTTTAGTGTTGACATGCAAAGGTCGATAACCATCCAATCCCACGGGTTGAATGAGAAAGGAATGGAAAACCCATCGTTTGTATGTACGGTTGGAATGTATAGATGGTCCTTCTAACCCAATAGGTTAGACAAGGTATAATTCATAAGGAAATAAGCTCATCGGGTGAGCTCAACTGCAAGTCACGGTGGACGGTGGCTCAAATAGGCGGGTCACTTTGTTAGATGGGTCATTCATTAGTGTAGTTATATGGATTAAAGATAGCTAGATTTCCAACCCAATGGGTTAGATGGCTATAAGGTAAGGTCAATGATCATCAAGTTAGGTGGATTCAAGAGGGATGTATGGCTACAAGATTGGATGGCTCGTGGATCACAAAAAATGGAAACCTGACATAGTGTTGTATGGAGGTTAGATGGGTCACAAGCCACACATTTCGTAGGTTAGTCAATTATTTTCTTAGAAAAGGTTATACGGCCCAATCCGGTTAGATGACTGTCAAACTCAACCTAGTTGGGAGGGTCCTTTGTTCATGAGAATAGAACGAGTTCATGATCAAAATTGTATGGATTGCGAGTGAGATGCATAATAGATTAGGTGAGGGTAGGTGAGAAAAAATAGCTCAACCACCAATTTAATGGTGGTAGTTGAGGTTTCTTAACTACCCATTAGGGATTTAATGAGGGTAGGTGAGAAAATTTCCTATATAATGTAATCGAACCCTCATTTTTGAAGAGATATTCTAGGAGTTGGGAAACTCTTGCAAGATTTTCATCAACTCCAATTAGTTGTAAGCCTTCTCTTGCACCTAACAAGCATATTTTTACCTCTACTCAATAATGTAATGGTCTATACATATTATAGAGAGATAAATTTGTGTTTTTGTTTTTTTTCAACCCTTTCTCATGTTTTATTGTATCTCATTACCTCTGCATTTCATGTTTTTTATGTGCATGTATTTCTCACTTGCAGGTGCAGGGTGTTTTGTTTCATGGAGATTTGATGGCGAATGAGGATCTAGGTCTATGTCACATTGGTCTGGCCTCTCTCAACCATAGAATCCCTCTTTTTTCCCTCAATAGGGTATCTCACCCCCTTTTTCTGGTGTTATCACCTCTTTATTATAGGATTTCCCTTTTTTATGCTCTCTCTCTCTCTCTCTCTCTCTCTCGATGTATCCTTGAAATTTTTAGGATAGGTGTAGTTAGGTGTATTTTTAGCATTAGAAGTAATTGTAGCAATAGGTTTAGGTAGAGGAAACCGACCTTCTCCATAGGTCCATCTTAAGTCATAACTCCCACAACTTGAGAGATTTACCCATTTTAGAAAAATTGAACTAATTACCTCACACACACGTGATAATAAATCAAGGGGTGTTGTAATTTTGACATATGATAATGCCTTTCGCATACAGTCACAAAATGAATTTAGACTAAACTTCAAAGCATTTTTGAAGGATATTATAAAGTCAAGTTAACAAAATTTTAGACATGCAAAGCTCGGTTTGAGAATCTAAAAAAGAAATAAGATGAGAGTATGGTAGCCTACATGTAGAGAATATATGAAGTTATAAACATGATCAGAGGCCTAGGTGAGAAGCTAGAAGAATCTCTTATAGTTCAAAATATTCTAAGATCTTTGACTCCCAAATATGATGTAAAGCTTTCAGCTGTGGAAGAAGCCAAAGATATCAAGACTCTCATAATGGATGAATAACAAATAATTCTTTTAGCATACAAAATGAGGACTATTGGATCTAAGTCTACAAAGAAAGAAATGGCCTTTAAAGACAAGAGAGAAACCTAATTCAAATAAGAGATATAAGAATCAAACTTAGAGGATGAAATAGATGATGAAAATATTGAGGCTATGTTTTTAAGAAGACTAAAAATAGGCTTAGGTAAGTACAAAGGAAAACTTTCATTCAAATGTTTTGAGTGTGGAAAAGTAGGCCACTTTGATACAAAATGCCTAAATAAAAATAAAGAAACTCAATCTCATCATGATGAATAAATTCATAAACCAAATAAGAAAGATGCTTACCTCAAGAAGAAAGATAACAAGAAGAGATTCTTTAAGAACAAAAATAATTTCTATTCAAAAGAAGAATCGAATGAATGAATCGACTCAAACAACCCAATCAGCTCTGAAAGTGAGGATGATGAATCTCAATCTGAATATTTGTTTATGGCTATGGATGCATCTAAGGAATGCAACTCAAAATTAAATAGTGTAGTTTACTATGAGGACTCGATGAAGAAGAAGTAAGCGTAATTATGGAAACAAAAGCTGGTTTGTGCCCTTGAAGATTTGAAGTTGTGCAGAAATAAGGATGAAGAGATGAGATACACATTAAAAGAATATGAAGAATAAATTGGTTTCTTTGAGAAAAGAAAAAGCTTGAAAGAAAAAGAAGAAACCAATGAGCTAAATGATCTTGAAACTTAGCTGGAAAAGATCTCCAAGTCCTACAAACCAAAGGAGGATGAATGCACAAAACTAAACTCTGAATTGGAACAATTAAAAATGAAGCTGGACAAGTGACCAACAAGCTGACTATGTATGAAAATATGGAAAGAGCTCAAATATCTTAACTTGTATCTGAGAAGTCAAATATATACAAATGAAAAATATGGAATCGAACTCAAGGAAGAAATTAATGAAAAGGATCTTGCCAAGCATGAAGGAAACAAGAATACATCTATTCCAAACACATCATTTGTTGCAAATAAAGATGAAATCAAAAACACCAACAAAAGGAAAAATGCTCCTAGAATCACCTATGCTATGAGGTATGCTCACTCTTTCTATGGTTATTATTTTTCATGTAACCAATTTGGACACAAAGCCATGAAATGTAAAAGATATACTAGAGGCTATAAAAGAAACTATAACTTGTCATAAATCGGAATGAACTATAATTTTGTTCACTAAAATATCACAAGAATATTTAGGTTTCCTCAATAAACAAACAAGAAGCGCCCAAAGTAAAGAAATGGGTGTATGTTTTAAAGAAAGATGCCAATAAGAGAAAAGAGTCTGCTCAATAGTGAAAATCGCGTTCCATACACAAAATGAAGACAAAATCTAGTATTTTGGTAATGGTTTCTCAATCATATGACATGTGAAAAATAAAATTCATCTCTGTCAAACAATGCATCAGGAGCTGTTAGATTTGGTGATAATAATTTAACAAATATAGTTGGAAAAGGAACCTTAAGTCTAGATAATGGAAAAACAATCACAGAGAATGTCTTATATGTTGAAGGCCTCAAACACAATTTGTTAAGTGTGAGTCAAATGTGCAAGAAAGGTTATAATGTGATATTCCATGACAAAGGATGTGATATTATAAATGGAAAAACATGAAAGAAAGTTACAAAATCCAAATGGAACAAGAACAATATGTATGTTCTCAATGAAATAAACAAAGAAAAATGTCTCACAAGTAAATTTGATTACAGTTGGTTGTGGCACAAGAGATTGGGACACATGAGTTTTGAAAATATTGTAAATCTAAGTTCTAAGGGTGGTGTGAGACACATGCCAAATATTATAAAACTAGTAGCCACATTATGCAGGACTTTCTACATAATAAACAAACAAGAAGATCCTTCAAGTATAAAGATTATTCTACCACTAGACCTCTAGAACTAACTCATACATGTATGTGTGGGCCTACCAAAACTTAATGTATACAAGGAGATGTATATTTCATGTTGTTAATAGATTATTACACCAGAATGACATGGGTAGCTTTCTTGAAGCAAAATTTTGAAGAACTAGACATAATTAAATCATTCAAAGCACTTGTGGATAATGAAAAGAACACAAAATTCAAATTCTTGAGATTAGAAGGATGTGGAGAATTCTATTCCATTGAATTCGATGATTTATGTGAAGAACATGGGATTAGAATAAAATTCTCAGCCACTAGAAAACGTCAACAAAATGGAGTTGTTGAGTGGAAGAATAATTTGTCACGACAGAAATGGCGAGAACATTGATGAATGAATCCAAACTACCTAACGATTCTGGAGTGAAGCAATCTTTATAGAAGTCTACATTCTAAAAAATGCCCAATTAAGAATAAATAGTGATAAGACTCTTTTGAACTCTTGAAAAACATTCTAGCCAATGTAAAGCACATAAGAGTCTTTGGAATTAAATTTTACATCAACAGAGATGAAGAAAATTTGGGAATATTTGATTCCAAATGTGATGAAGGCATATTTCTTGGTTATTTAGTAATCAACGCAGCTTACATGTGCTACAATAAAAGGTTACGAGAATATTGTTGAAATCACAAATCCAAAGGTGGATAAGTCTCATTCTATTAGATCTAGCACTCAAAGACAATGAAATTCATGAAGAACAAGAAGAAGATGAAGAAATGAGCAGTCCACATGAAGAAGTAAAAGAAGTGGAAGAAATCTTTGGATACTAAGACCCTCTTAGAAAATTTAAAAGGGATCATTCTTCAAATCATATCATTCGAAATAAATAAGGTGACATTTTCATAAAGATAAGGCTAAGAGATCAGTAGAATCATGAAGACATAACACTATTTTCCATGATAGAACCCAAGAATGTTGTAGAAGCTAGCAAGGATCAACATTAGGTGGATGCAATGAATGAAGAACTAGATCAAATTGAGAAGAATGAACCCTGGGAGTTAGTGCCAAGACCCAAAGATAAAAACGTGATAGGAATAAAATGGGTATTTAGAAATAAACTCAATGAAAAAGGAGAAGTGATAAGAAACAAAACAAGACTTTTATCCAAAGAATATGCACAAATGGAAGGAATCGACTTTGAAAAAACATTTGCACTAGTTGCAAGAATAGAAGCAATTAGATTGTTCATGGCTTAAACAGCTTACAAGAAGATCAAAGTGTTCCAGATGGATGTTAAATCAGCCTTTCTTAATGGTTTTCTTAACGAAGAGGTATATATTGAACAAACTGATGGATTTTAACTAAGTAACAATAAATATCATGAGTGTAGGTTGAAAAAGGCCATGTATGGACCCAAACAATCTCCTAGAGCTTGGTACAAAAATTGGACTCATACCTCATTGAGTAATGTTTTAGAAAATGTGTTCTTTGAAAGTAATCTCTATGTTATGTAAAAAGAAGATCATCTTCTCATTGTCATTGTATACATGGATACTATCAATTTGGAAGGAGATCATGATAAAATGACTTATGAATTTTTGATATGATGAAAGAATAATTTTAAATGTCTATGCTTGGATACCTCTCATTCTTTTTGGGATTATAAATCAGTCAATCAGACCAAGGTATCTTCATATCCCAAACCAAATATATCAAAGAAATGTTGAAAAGGTTTAGGATGGAAGAATGTAGACCTATTGGAACACTAATGGAAGTAGGATGCAAGATGAGCAAAGAAGACAACTCACCACAAGTAGACAAAAATATGTACATATCTATGATAGAAAGTATACTCTACTCCACAACATCAAGACTTGATATCATGTAGGTGATAGGCCTTGTTGGAATATTTCAAGAAGATCCAAGGGAAACACACTTCAAGGATGTCAAGATAGTTATGAGATGTATCATGGGAAAACTTGATTATTAACTTTGGTATCCCAAAATCAATGAATTTAGCATAAAAGCATATAAAGATGCTGACTAGGTATGAAGTGTTGATGACACAAAGAGTACAAGTGGTAGAGAATTATTTGTTAGAAATTGCTTAGTGTCTTTGTTAAGAAAGAAGCAAGCATCATTAGAACTCTCAACATGTGAAGCATAATATATAGCTTCCATGATGTGTTGCACTTAGGTTCTTTGGATGAAGGAGACATTGGAAGATTACAAGGTAAAATTTGATAGCCTAATTCCCTTGTTTTGTGATAGCACAAGTGCAATAAGTGTCTCCAAGAATCTTGTGTTCCACTAAAAAACCAATCAAATTCTAATTAGATACCACTTCTTGAGGGAACAATTAAATGACAAGAAAATCAACCTAGAATATCTGAGCACTAAAAAAGAAATTGTCAATATTATGACAAAGCCTTTGCCAAAAGCAACATTTGAGAACTTAAGGAATGAATTGGGGTTCATTCCGATCCTACAAATAATTAGAAAATGTGGAGATATTGTAAGGAATCATTCTCGGGTAATATCAGATCCTAATCGGTATAAAACAATCTTAATGCAAGGGGGAGCTCGTATCTAGCTCTTTTTGACAAAATAGGTATCAACTCAAGGGAGCATTACCGCATGAGCCTACCAAGTTATATCAATCAGAATCTTTAGCCTAGGGGAGCTTGGAGGTAATAATGTGATATTATCAAGTTTATTTGCATCTTCATAATTATGTGGCATAGATGGCTCTTTGTCATTTTTGTCAAAGGGGGAGAGACCGAATTAGAAACTAGCTAGCAAGGGAGAGATAAAGAGTGTTATCAAAAACCAAGTATGTAAGTGTTTTGAAATAAAAATTTGTATATATTTTGAAGTGTTTCCATCAATGAAAAAGGGGGAATTTTTTGGACCTTTATCAATGTCATGAGTGTTGTCATTAATGTCAAGTCACATTGATGGAAAAAAGAAGCAAAACGTATAGTGCAAGTGTTGTGCAAGTATATCAAGTTCAACCATGTATGGAAAGAGATACTTGGTAAGAGAAATGTGAAGGTTAATTGGTAGTTTCATATCTCAAAGGCTTCAAGATAATTAAGGACAAGTTCTAAGTGACTTAAACTGATTTTGTGCATGCGTGAACATGCGGAGAAAGCCGCCGAATTCTAAATGAAGTCACAAAGGCTTAGTCACAACCACGAGATAAAGGGATGAAGCCACGGGAAAAAGGAAAAGTCGTGGGAGTAAGGAAAGATAAAGACAAAATTCGTGAAAGAACAGAGGTAGCTGCGGAGAACAAAAAAGCCACGGAGTAAAAGAATAGAGCCGAAGACATGGATCAAAGTTGTGAAGTACTAGAGAGCACTAAGGAAGGCCGGAGAAGATAGAAAAATCTTCAAAAAGAAAGGAAAGCCACTGAGATAACTAAAAATATGCCATCAAATAAGAAATTCCATAGATCAAATAAAATTTTAGTGATACAAAGGAAAATGTCATAGAAACTAAAGAAAGCCATGAAATGAACAAATATGGATTAGACAAGGCTCGAGAATAATCTAATTATTTTGAATATGATCAAATGGGATTTTTTCTCTGAAATCAATATTGATATGAATATAAAATAGAGAATTTGAACATTGATTGTGCTCCACATAACACGTAGACCCTATTTGATAAATCTCGAGTTCCGAGATGTCAACATTTAATGCTCTTTGACTTTGTGGAAAACTAATTACATATTCGAGATCACGAAATTGAGATTCCCTGATTCGGGTAAATTAAATATCGAGAAGAAATTGGTTTTCTCATCTTTATCATGTTGGAAATCCTAAAAATATTAAAAATCTATTTTAGGTATCGACTCATAAATAACTCTTGGAAAATGTACAAAAATGGCGAAGTCGGACAATTATAGAGAGAATAAATATGGAGTTTTTGCATGCATTTCATTGATCACATTTGCATCCGATAGATAGAAAAGAGTACATGAAATGCCAAAGGAAGTGATGGAGAATATTAGTGATCTAAAAAAATAAAATCTCCATGTGAATATGTTTAATGCTCAAGTAAGAAAATGATGCATTTGAGCTAAAAAAGATACGAGAAGAAAGATAAAGGAAAAAGGGGAGAAATGAGATGAAGTGTTGAAGATATATCAAATGAGGAGCGTCAGTGTGACTGATTGATTGAGAAAGATAGTTTGATTCATATGATCATAAGAGAGTGATAGAGAAAACACAAACAAATACATAAAATAAAAGAAATGATAACTAGATTGTACCAAACCAATAACTCGGATGTTAATCAAACACCATGATCAATAAGATGAAAGCAATTTTTAGAATAACTTTACATAAAACCTTTGTAAATAAATGAGCAGCAATATAATATATTATTATGGAACTCAATGAAATAAAATGAGAATGGGCCTTTCTTATATAGGCAAGGAATAACAATCTAAGAACTAGTCAAGGTCGTAGACAAAGCCATAAATCAAGGAAAGAACTACTCATCAAAGAACTAGTCAAGTCCATAGATTTAGGAAATAATTAGTCATCAAGGATCTAGTCAATATCATAGATCAAGGAAAAACTATACCTAACAACTAGAAAGTATCTCCTAATATCTAAATAAGATAAAAGAAATATCCACACACATTAGTAGGTGAGGATAAATATAATAAAAGTAAATGAAATACCTAGGTGAACATGAGATAAGATAAATACTTACTCTAACACCCCCTCAAGTGAAGCTAGGGGCCAAAATAGAAGTGGCATGTCCATAGTATGAGTCCCAAAACTAGGCCTGATGAGGTACTCATGTACAATATTTCCATGAAGAAATCTTAAATCAAAAGAAGGAATGAATCTGCTAGAAGGAAGAGAAGAGAATAAGAAGAAGGAATATGTTCTCACGAACACCCCCAAGAACAACTTCTGAAACCCCAAGCATTCCACACAACTCAAGGTAGTGAGGTGATGCAAAAGGCTTCGTAAATATGTCTATAACTTGTTGTTGGGTTGGAATGTACTCAAAGCAAATAACTCCATCCTAAATGTGTTGATGAATGAAGTGTATGTGTATCTAAATATGATTGGTGCTTTGGTGCTCAACAAGGTTGCGAGAAATTTCAATTACACCCCCTCAAGTGAAGCTAGGGGCCAAAAAAGAAGTGGCATGTCCATAGTATGAGTCCTGATAACTAGGCATGATGAGGTACTCATGTACAATATCTCCATGAAGAAATATTGAACCAAAAGAAGGAAATAATCTTTCTAGAAGGAAAGAGAAAGAAGAAGAAGAAGGAAGAGGTTCTCATGAACACCCCCAAGAACAAATTCTGAAACCCCAAGCATTCCACGTAGCTCAAGGTAGTGAGGTGATGCAAAAGGCTTCGTAAATATGTCTACAACCTACTGCTGAGTTCTAATGTACTCCAAGAAAATAAATCCATCCTAAATGTGTTGACAAATTAAGTGTATGTGTATCTCAATATGATTGGTGCGTTGGTGCTCAACAGCGTTGCAAGAAATGTGAATTACACTCTGGTTTTCGCACCAAAGTACAGTCAGAGAATCTTATGGGAATCAAAACTCTTTCAATAACTTTCAAATCCACATGATTTTTTGACTCCCTGTAATATCTTCTCTGTAATCTACCTCTAAAGATGAAAGTGCAATACTGTTTATTTTTACATGCCCAAGTAATTGGAGAACCAAGACAAAAATATATCTAGAAGTGAATTTGTCATCAATAGAACCTACCCAATCGAATCAGTATATCCAACAAGCGATTAGATCCCCTAGTGAAGTGTAGGAAAAAGTGGGAAGTTCCCTGCAAATAGTGTAAAATCCTTTTAGCATCATATCGGTGACTACTATGAGGAAAATGTGCAAACCGAGATAAAAACCCTACTACAAATGAAATATTAAGGTGAGTATGGGCCAAGTACATGAGACTCCCAACCAACGGCCTATACAATGTAGGATCAAAAAGTGGCATGGTACATGTGGAAGTAAGAGTAACTCCAGATTGAAAAGGAGATGGACTTGGATTGCAATCAACCATATCAAAGCACTAAAGAAGATCATGGGTGTACTTTTTTGACTCAAATGAATCCTTGAACTGTATAAGAAACCTACAAACCATAAAAATAATGTAATAACCCAAGATCTGTCATGTCAAATTGTAAAAAGAGATCTCTAAATAGTCTCATTGTGGGAAGAATACCTACGAGTAATAGATCATCAACATACAAGACAAGTATCAAAATATCCTCACCAAAATGTTGGAGATACACTATATGATCGAAGTGGCAATGAAAAAAACTAGTATATAGAAGAAAAGATTCTATCTTCTCATACCAAGCCCGAGGGGCTTGTTTGAGATATAAGCGAGACCTTCAAAGCCTAAAAACAAGATAATAATCCTAAACAAATCAAGCGAGGTTGCTCCATGTATATTTCCTCTTATAAATATCCATGTAAGAAGGCACTCTTCACGTCCATCCGGTATACGGTCCACCCCTATGATGAAGCAATAACAAGTAAAAGGCGTATAGAATCCATCTTGGAAATGAGTGTAAAAGTATCGGAGTAATCAATAAATTCAACTTGTGAAAAACCCTTTGTAACAAAATGAGCCTTATATTTGTCAATAGACCCAATCGACTTCATATTTGATTCATTATACCCATTTACACCTAACCATATTTCTTCCTTTAGGAAGAGCTACCAAATCCATGTACAATTCTTAATAAAAGAAGAGTACTTAGCTACCATCGCATCATCCCACTCATGTATCCCATGAGCCTTTTAAAAATATTTTGATCCTCGAAACTTCACGACACAAAATTATAGAACTGGAGAATGTGTTTCATGATGCTTTGTGGGTGGAAGACCCTGTATGAAAGGTGTTTCCTCGGAGATTGTAGTACGTGCCCACTTAGGAATAGTGACAACATCGGTGGTAATATGATCTGAAAGACATATATAACCTTCTCAACAACCTCCTCGAGAGAAAGGATCCTCAAGATGAGATGAAGAAGGAGGCATGGAAGAATATGAAGAATCATGAGGAGTGAATTTATCATCAAACTAAACATTTGTTTGAAAAATAATGTCATGAGTATCATGATCTAAAAGTCGATAATCTCTCATGTCCTCACTGATAGCCTACAAATATCAAGGGTTTTCTCTTCTAATCCAAATATTTTCTTTTCTTCTTTGGCACAAATTCCCAAGAATGTCTCCTAAGGACTCAAAAAAATGATACATCTGTCTTAGTGTTTGACCAAGCTTCCTTTGGAGTCAAATTCTCAAGTGTTATGTGTGATGTATGATTTTGAATGTAGTTAGCACAATTAACTACTTCTTCCTAGTAGATAGGAGGTAAATCTCTAGAATACATCATACAGTTAGTCATTTCCTTCAAAGTTCTATTCTTTCATTTTTATAAGCCATTATGTTGTGGAGTATGATGAAAAAATGTTGGTGAATAATGCCTTGAGTTGCCAAAATGTCAAAAAAATCATTGCTGAAGTAATCCCCCCATTATCAATACAAAGGTTCTTTATGTAACTAGAATATTGTTTCTCGACCAAATCCTTGAAGAATTTGAAGTGTGAAAAAAAATCACTTTTGTACTTGGGAAAATAAACCCAAGTACGCCTCGAGAAATTATCAATAAAGGTAAGTACATACTTAGCTCCATTGAAAGAGGGGGTAGGAAAAACCATCAAGTCACTATGCACAAGCTCAAGTGGTGAAGAAGCTCTCTTAGAAAAATTCTTAGGAAAAGGATCTTGGTGTTGTTTCCCTAATGCACAACCATGACAAACTCCCTCAAGACAAGAAACTCTAGGAAGACCATCAACCATACCACGAGTTCTCAAATCCTTCAAATATCTGTAATTGAGATGCCCAAATCTTTCATGCCAAAGCTTACTCTATGAATTTGCATGAGAAACCAATCCTATCCCTAGAGAGGAAGTTTCATCACAACCTTAAAAGTTATATAGTCTAGAAGCTGTGATTAACAATACCCTGAGCAACAAGTGAATAAGGCTCCATAAAAATCATTCTTCTGCCCCATGTGGTGTAAAAGTCACTATTTTCCCTTGACCAGAATGACAAATTTGATATACATAAAGAAAATTTATAGTGATGTTAGGAATATATAGGACATCTTGGATATTGCCACCTTCAAGTTATATATCATGTTTTCCTTTAACAAAAAGAAAGGAAGAATATCTAACCTCGATTTTGGAAGAAGAACTCAAATCTAGAGAACCAAAAGACTCCTTGGAAGAAGTCATGTGATGATAAACACCAGAATCTATAACCCTTATTTGTCTACAAGTGGTGACTAAGATCTCCCAAAAACATTAAGTGTTTTTCCATGTTGATTAGGAGGTGTAGTGGAGATAGAAATTTTGTGTTTCTTAACTAGATCCTCTAAGGCTTGCATTCGCTTATAACACCTATATTCTTCATGATCACTACCCCCACAAAAAGAGCATGAAAGGCTAGACTTATTCTTAGATTTAGAAGACACCTTGGGTTTAAAGTTTTTTTCTTTAGTTTTAGGAGCATTTTGAGATGGAGAAGGGGTGGATTTTGTTTTACTTTTTGGTTTTCCCTTGCCTTTATGATTATATGCAACTAATACCTTTTGAGAGGTGGAAGAATCAAGGTGAGACAATTCAAATTCTTCCCTAGTAAGTCTTTCACAAAACGTTTCTAAGTCATGCATCTTGAATTTATCACCTAATGCATCCATGCTAGAGAAAAAGGTTGAAGAAAATATTTGAAATGGTCCTCTCAACTTAGATAGAATCAAGTAAACATACTCTTCGTCTTTTTATCTCTTCCACTCCCTTTCTACTATGTCAAAAAATGCTTGAACTTGGTAAGATAGTCTATAATTGATGAAAAATCTTGAGGATTAAGAGAGGTGATCTCAATTTCAAGTTACATGGCTCTCATATGATCCGCCTTACCAAATAAATACTCAACTTCTCCCATATTTTGAAAGGAGAGTCACATTTTCCAAATGAAATGAAAGATAATCACTTACATAAGTTCCAATCAAACCCATACACTCATCAAATTTTCATTAGTCTTTGTAATTTCTCATATTCTATAGTGAACACTTGTTGTTATGAAGAAGTTAAAGCCCATAATACTTTCTCGCTTAATTATTGTTTCCATTATTGTTTCCATGTATGGTAATTATGTGTTGTTAATGGATCAACATGATCTAATGTAGAAGTAGACGACATTCTCAAAAAATCACCGAAAGAAATACAAGAACCAAGCGAGCAATGCAATAAGATCCCCCAGATTTCAGCACTTTATAATGAATGCATGTTACAATATGGAAATTTATAATTATAGTGAGATTCTCAAAATAAATATTTCTAATGGAAGGACCGGGAAAAAAATAATCACTTTTGAAAAAAGGACACTCAAATCTGAGTTATCGATCAAATGATACAAGTTTTACAAGTTTATGCTCTGCTATTTATTTTAGTTGCCACTAAAACAAAATAAAATGCTCTTGTCTTCACCACATAAATAAAATGAAAGGGAGTTAGGGTTAAGCACCTACTAGTAGGAATCACAATGTTTAAACCCTCATGCGGCCATAAAATATGACTAAGGGCTAAGGATTTTAATGGGTGTATGCTTCACTTATTATTTTGGGGTGTGTCAGTGGTTTTCAAGAAAGTCACATCCAATTGCTTCTTCTGGTAAAACTTGTTATTTCTGGATTGTTTCGAAAATCACCTCCACCACCCAAAATAGTAGTCTACTATCAAGAAACATATTATTGTACGCGATTGAGAATACTACAACATAGAAGAAAAAAACCCAGTTTCGATCTCGAAAACCCTAAAAACACATAAATTTACTTTTCTTCCTCATTGACATGAATCCCAAGGTAAACTAGACGTTTCTCTGCACCAACAAAAAAAAAAAAAAATGATTGCCTCCATAAATGACTGATTTAATAGTCAATATTATGGTTTTGCCACCTTAGGATCTAATGAAAGGATTTGTTTTTCATAAAAACGCATGTAAAAAATATAGGAAAATCCGAATATATGAATATACCAAAAAAATTTATAAAACGAAACTTATAGATAGATGTCAATAAGCAATCTCCTACTCTAATGCCATAAAAGGAACCAGATTGTACCAAGCCAAAAACTCATATGCTAATCAAATACCATGATCAATAAGATGAAATTAATTCATTAGAATAACTTCACATAAAACCTTTGCAAAAAAATGAACAACAATATCATATATTATTATGGAACTCAATGAAATACAATGAGAATGGGCCTTGCTTATATAGGAAAGGAATAACAATCTAAGAACTAGAAAATTTCATAGATCAAACCATAAATCAAGAAAAGAACTACTCATCAAAGAACTAGTCATGTCCATAGATTTAGGAAAGAACTAGTCATCAAGGATCTACTCAATACCATGGATCAAGGAAATAACTATACCTAACAACTAGATAATATCTACTAATATCAAAATAAGATAAAAGATATATCCACACACATAAGTGGGTGAGGATAAATCTGATAAAGGTAAATGATGGTTCATTGTATTCTCCAATCATTTAATTCACACGATCTTCTGTTAGTGTCATTATAAACTAGGGTTGTGTCCTAGGTTGTATACAATGGAGCTTTATGTAACCATTTTTCCTATTGGGTCTTCTGTTGGGGGGTTTTGTGAGATCTTTCTAAGTTGGTTACTAATCTATGGAAACTCAATGTAAATCTATAGAATTAAGTTATTGTGATGAAATGAAGTCTAAAGATATACTTCTAATTTAAATGGAAATGCGCACACAAAATTTGAAAGAACGGAATTGAAATTGCACACTTGTAACTAAAACTCAGTAGAAGTAAAAGCACATGCTAACTAGACTTTTCATAAAGGGAAACACACATTCTGAATATAAATTTCAATAGGGAAAACAAATACGTTCAAACAGAGATTGCATGAAACATATTGAAATAGAGATTGCAGTAAAACTTATCAGAAAACCATATGCGTATGTGAATGTAAACAACCTCATGTCTCCTTTGTCAAGTGGGCCCTTACTCTCCCTTGGGATAGAGGAAATATCAACAGCTCTAGATCCTCAAAATGATGCTCACTTATATTAATTCAAATAAGTTCCATGACATATCCAGTACATGAAAATAAGAGTGCTAAATACAACAAGCTATATATTACATTATATCTAAAATAACAACTACTATAGTGTTCTTAAGAAGGTGTCTTTATATAGACACAAGTAGTTACAGAATACGCCATAATAGCGGCACTAACATCTCCCACTAATCAACATTGATCAAGACTCATAAATTCCTATAGGATTGCTAGAAACAAGTCCCATACTTATAGGTTGATAGGTGGAAAAATTCTTACACTTCCGCATTCCATATCCAAACTCAGAATTCTTAATTACATTGGCAATAAATGTTCATTATTTCCCTGCACACATCATCACATTTCTATCATGAAGTCAGTTAGTAGGAATTTATGCGGTAATCAAGTTGCATGAGAAAAATCAAGGAAAATGCATTAAACTCACTAAGATATAACTATACAAAGCATCCCCATGCATTAGCAAATCATATCTAAATGACAATTTATTAATCATAGGAATGATATAAATGAGCCAAATAATGCACTCATCATTTCCCCACACTTTACCTATTGCATGTCCCAATGCAACTTATCTACGCCCTGCCCTATGACCAAGTTGCTGGGCCATGTCATACTCTTCAAATTGGTCAGCATATTGCTTCTGGTACCTTTACATCCCTGAGTGTTGGAAGTTACTTTGACCCAAGCTGTGAAACTCTCATTTGATTGTGTAACATTGTTTTTCCAGGTGGTAGTAGGACTCAAGAGGAGAGGTGGTCACACCTAAAGTCCTACCCATTCATCATCTGTATTGCTTGCTAGTTTTTTCTGATAATTGCCTTATGATTGTGATGAGGGCATCACCTTGTCACATACTCCAACTCAAATTATGAGGTGAGATAACCTCCCTTCTCTTTAATGGTAAGCTCAAAGTGTCCCATCTCCTATCATAGGCCTGCCTTGCTGCCCCAAAGTGCTGCGACTATAGGTTTCAAATTCCTCCACACATTTCAGTAATATTTTGAAGTATTCTCTCTAATACCAGCTTGGTAGTAAAGAGATATGAAGTTTTTCTACATAGCCACATCATTGTGATGTGTAGGCTGAATATAGAATCCTATTGTTTGAGCTGTGTGATTAAAGATATCCATTTGTTCACCCCACATGATCTGATTTCAAAGCAAGGACTTGAAAGGCTTTTAATTGAAAATCCCCACGAACAAGTTAATGAAGAAGTCAGGGACATTAGGAACTAACATATTATGGAGGTAGAACTCATAGAGCAGGTTTTGAATTTCAAGGGTACTAGATTTGTAAATGGATAAAAAACATTACCATCAGGAGCTTTGTAAGGTGCCTAACAACACAACTGTAATAACTGCCAAGAGTAAAACTGCTCTTGAAAAAACATGTTGTAAATCGAAGATGGTTTCCTACAAGATAGGAGCTTACAAGCTAGAGGACAAACAAAGTCCAAAAGAGATTGTAATTTTTTTTTCATCTTGGATGATTTCCATCTCCCCCTTTAATTTCTTGTTTTCCTTCTTTAATTCTAAATTTTGAAGAGACAATTTGTGGACATCATTCAAAATGCTAAGACCTCTATCTCTCTGTCGCTTTAATTGCTTAACTTCTATTTGTAAAGTTGTGATTTCTCTAACCTTTTCTACTATATCGTTGGGTAAATTCAGTTTGTAAAGATAGATTTGTTTCCTCCATACCTTTCAACTGGGATTTAAGGAGTGTAATATCTTCCAAATAACCATGAGGATCGACAACTTGACATAACCGAGGTAACCAATTTCCATTGCAATTGATTTCGGAGAAGGATTATGTGCTTAGTCTTGAAGTAGTTTCCGAGATCAAAGTTGACTTCTAAAGATACGGGCATAGCGATCTCTATGGGGTAGGAATAGATGTAGTGAATATAGTGTTCGAGTGATTTGTCAGTGGGGACAGCTAGGTTTTCTACCTCATCCCTTACCTCCCACACAAGGAAAAATTATAAAAAAACCTTTCAACCAGGAAATTCCAGGTTTATGCAATGTACAGGACCATCGTGGCCGTAGGAAAATAGAAGAAGAGGGAGTCAAGGTATTCCTACCTTTAGAACTGGAAGGTGTTGAAGATGGGCTCACTTGATCACTAAATTTGTCCACGTTTGTCTAAGTGTCAGGTTCCTCCTTCTTCTTGTCTACAAGGTGAGAGGCTAATGTGATAATGGGTCAAGGTCTAGAAGATGGCCACTGGTTAGAGTCGGTTCAGCTTTAAACCCTCCCCACATTCATCCTTTCAAGCCTTCACTTTGGCTTAAAAAAACTTGATGTGAGCACAGTAAGTGAATGAGCCCTGGGTGCTTTAGCACTACCTTTCCTCCTCCAGTCTTGTATTTTTGGCTGAATTTGATAACTGCATCTACCAAGTATTCTGGTAAATTCACCCTGAGTGTAGGGTTGACACATCCTTTCTTTAAATGAATGATAATTTTGAGTGAATCACCACCCAACATAGATAGTTGGCCATCGCATATAAAGTATTTGTTAACCCATTTGGCCATCTCCCTCCAAATGTTGGGAAGATTGTCCCTCTTAACTCCTTTTTGAACACCCTGGGAGGTAAGGATTACCTTGAGAAATGCCTCACCCTCCTCATGAAACAGAGCAAGAAAGTATTTGAGGGGAGCATTTTCATGACTTTCAGACCAAAATCCGGTAAACTGGATAGTTCAGAAACTACCTGGCTGGTAATCTCCACTCGCTTCCCTCCAACGCGTGAGCAAGTAGCTTCAAAATTTTCCAAGAATTCATCCACTACACCTTCATCAAAACCTTCAAATTTCCAGATGAATTCAAGCCAACCAAAATCATAAAATACCTGCAAAAGCGCAACATTTCTAAGTAATGGGTCCAGAGAATCGAGGCTCTGACTTTTCTTTTGTCCCATGATGAAGGTGAATGAATCTAGACAATAGAGAAATAAGAACAAGGGCGTGCTTGAATTCATGGTGTGATGGTAGGTAGAATGGTGCATTCAATATTCACAAAGCAATGATAGGAAGTGGTTAGGAACTATCAATTTGAAATGCACCTGGATCCTCGAATCGCATAAAATCAGAGCAAATTTGGCGGCATAAAAGGTTGACAAGACTAGGTATCCGTGAGTAGTTTTGATATGTGAGATGGTACACATCCCATCACTTGAAATGGAAATGCCACCTATCCCTTTCGTAGAATGTGACACATGTGGTGTGCATGGAAATCATGACTCATTACACCCTCATGTCATCATGTCGTAGCATCGGATTTGGAAGGATATCCATAATAAATACATTGAACATTGTGTATGGATGTAATTATGATAAGTTCATGCATGGGGAGTTGCTTCATAAGGAAATATCTATAGTGAATTAGAATGCACTTACCCATGCTAGTTCAACG
Organism: Taxus wallichiana var. yunnanensis; assembly: GCA_018340775.1. Lineage (NCBI taxonomy): Eukaryota > Viridiplantae > Streptophyta > Pinopsida > Cupressales > Taxaceae > Taxus > Taxus wallichiana. The sequence continues at coordinate 301,000,360 of CM031234.1, forward strand.
TCTGATATCCATAGATTTCCACGTCCTGTAGTCTAAGATAAAATGTGATTAGTGGCCTTTAAACAATGAATATTTCTACATTTATTGAAAACAAAATAGCTAACTAAGGGAAGAAGATCAAGGTCATGACCATCCTCCTTTATTTAAATTGAAAGACAAAAATTACTCCTGGTCGGAGGGGCGAAGATCTGCCTCAGCATGCATTTCCTCACTCAGCATGATGTCACTGGTGAAATTTCCCTTGTCAAGAGGTCGTTGATAAATCCTGAGTCTGTGTCCATTCACAAGAAGAGTCCTTTTGTCACCATTGATTGGTAATAGTTGCACAGAGCTGTTATCAAACATTTTTTCAATCTGATATGGGCCCAATGAGTCTCTCCATAACTTACCTTTAAACTATTGATATTTAAATCAAAGAGTAAGACCCATTATCCCTCATGAAACATCCTAGATTTGATATGAGCATCATGCCAAGTCTTCCTCTGATGTTGGAGAATTTATGCATGTTGTTGTGCTTCCATCCACATTTCATCTAATTCATTCAGTTGCATCACCCGTTCGCTGTGCTTCATCCAAATTGATGTCGCAACTTCCAGTGTTGTTCTCCAGGTGGAAACTTAAACTCTATAGGTAACAGTGGCTTCTTCCCATATACCAACTCATAGGGAGAAAAACCAGTAGTGGTTTTCTAGGTCATGTTATAGGCCCAAACTGCCTCGGGAAGTTTTGGTACCCAATTTTTCCTATCAACACTGACCACTTTAGTTAGAATGTTCTCAAGTTCTCTGTTGGTGACTTCCACCTGCCCATTGGATTAGGGTGATATGGTGACGATTTCCAGTGCTTGATTCATAGATTTCCATAAAAGCCTCAATCATTTTAGACACAAATTGAGGACCTTGATCAGATACAATGGCCCTAGGGGCCCCAAATCGTAGCAATATTTGATTGTACAGGAAATCAGCAACAACATCCTCATTGGTAGATGCCAATGCTTGAACTTCAACCCATTTCATGATGTATTCCATGCATACCAAGAGGTATTCTTTCCCAAAAGATGGGGGATCAAAAGGTCCAACAAAATCAATTCCCCATTTCTCAAATGGTCCTAAGACCAGTTGAGGATTAAGAGGCATTTCCATGGATAGTGTAGGCTTCCCCATTCTTTGACATGCATCACACTGCCACACATACTTCTTGATAGTCTTGTGGAGGGAAGGCCAATAGTACCCAGCTCCAAGGACTTTGTGAATTGTCCTCTTTACTGAGTAATGTCCTCCTCCTGGCTCATCATGACAAGCTCACAATATGTCATATACTTCATCTTCTCGAATACACCTGCGAAGAACCATATCAGGAAAACATTTGAATAAAATTCCATTACACCATTTATATGTTGCACTATTTTTAACCAATCTTTGTCTCTCTTTATGAGTAAAATAGGCAGGAAACTTCCTTGTAGTTAAATAATTTGCAAGATCAGCAAACCACGGAGTCTGAGTTGATATAGAAAACAAATGTTCATCTGGAAATTGATCCTAGACTGCCTCATCATTACCTAAAACATTCAATCTCAAAATAAAATCAGCAACAACATTATATTTCTGGGCTTATCAATAATGGTCAGATTGAATTCTGTAACAAGAGTAACCATCTAATAATCCAACCTCGACTATTGGTTTATTCATCAAATATCGGATGACAGAGTGGTTAGTATAAACAAATATTTTATACCCAGTGATGTAATGTTGGAATTTATTCAAGGAGTAAACAACAACTAAAAATTCCTTTTCCGTAGTGGTATAGTTTCTTTCCGTAGGAGATTCAGGTTCTTATTGATAAAGTAAATGGCATACATGTGATCCTCTTCATCTTTCTACCCAAGAACAACTCCCATGGCTATATTGGAGGCATCAATGTGGATATGGAAAGGTTTCCCCAAGCAAGGCCTCATAAGACTGGGGTGGTGGTTAACTTCTCCTTAATAATATCAAATGCCTACTGACACTAGGGGACCATTCAAAAACATAATCTTTTGTCTGCAATGAAAACATAGGTGCAACAATTTTACTAAAGTCTTTGATGAATCACTGATAATACCCTGCATGTCCAAGGAAACTTTTGATGTCAGTCGATTTTTGGTGTAGGTAGCTGAGTGATGACTACGATCTTTTTGGGGTCGACCTATATACCTTTGGTAGAAACATGGTGACCTAAGATAATTCCCTGATCAACCATCATCAGACATTTTTCATGACTCAGGGATAGTTGGTGCTGCTCACATCTGCTCAATAATTTTTCAAGGTTATTCAGAGATTTGTCAAAAGTGGATCGTGGACAGTGAAATCATCCATGTAAACTTCAACACAGTCATTTGTAAGATCTATAAAAATGGCCAAGACTACTCTCTGAAATGTAAAAATGCATTACAAAGACCAAAGATAAGAATCAATAAGAAAATGTACCTAAGGGCAAGTAAAAGTATTTTTATCCTAGTCACAGTGCAATACTTATTTGGTTATACCCACTAAACCCATCCAAGAAATAAAAATATTTCTTACTGGCGAGATTTTCCAAAACCTAGTCAATAAAAGGCAGGGGAAAATAATCTTTCTTGGTGGCTTTATTAAGTTCCCTATAGTCAACACAGATTCTCCATTTACCATTTTTCTTGGGAACTATAACTAATGGTGAGACCCACTGACTATCAGATATAGGGTAGATGAATCCTACCTTTAGCAATTTTTCTATCTCATTTTTTACTGTCTCTGAGTGGTTGGGTTAATTCTTTGTTGCTGACTACCTTATGGGTTTAACATCTTCAGTGTAGATATGGTGAGTACAGATGTTAGGATGAATTCCCCTCATATCAGTGTAATCCCAAGAAAAAGCGTGGGAATGTTTCCTCAAAATATCGAGAACCCTAGCCTCTTGGTTGGCCTCCAAATTATTACCAATGGTTAGTTATTTCCCTATGTCAACAGGCACTTGTTTGGTATCTTTCAAAATAGTGAGCTCTGCATTGGTGATTAAATAATTCAATGGGAAAACATGGGGCTGAAGCATGTGCAAAATGGGTACATTGTCAAGAGACAAAATCTTGGTTAAAGGACAATAGAAATTAGAGACTATGTATTCCACATTATAAGCATAGATTTCTTTACAAGCTTCATTAGAAGTATCACTTACCAAGGCAATAGTATCGAGACGTGTCTAGAACAAATGGGTTTGCAGTCAGAGTTCCAATTTTTGTAGCCACAATGTTGATTTCGTAGTCACAGAGCCCTTTGCATCAGTCAGTGTGTATGACTCAACAACTTCCATCATATGGTTTTTCACTACAATGGTGGCCAAATAAGAAGAACTCAGAGAGTTAGTATCCAAAGAATCTACCCATACATGTTCACAAGCATACACATAAGGCTGGGTAGGAGGATATAATGAAATATGTTTGGATTTCTTCCCATTTAGAATGGTCATTTTTCCCAACCTACAGTCAATATATGTAGCAACAGTAGCCAACCAGGGTCTTCCCAAGATGACTGGATACCCCAATTTTCAAGCTTTAGGTTGTAAGACCATAAAATCAACGAGGATACTCCCTAGGATTCAACGGTGACCATTATATCCTCAATCACACCATCTAGTACAACAATGGATTGATCTGCTAATTGAAGAATGGTATTGGTAGGCTGTAGTCTGTTAAGGACAACAAATTGAACATATCTGTTGTTATAACATTGATGGAAGCACCAAGATCCACCAAAACGTTAGATATTGAGTGATTTTTATACAAATAGTAATGACTGGACTCCCAGGATCCCCATATTTTGGTGAAATAAGTTTTCCAACAACAAGATCAACCAAATTTCCTTCCACCCTGACGGTCTTTGGGTATTTCTTCTTTCTTCTGGTGTCTTTATACACTCATTTCTAATGGTTTGGTTTAATTATGGAATGTCCCTTATTGCTCACAGAAGTGGGACCTCAATGTGCACCTTTTTCAACTCTTGAACTAGCATTGTTTCATCTACAGTTTGAGTGTCCTATAACCACTCAAGAAAAGGAGCTTTATGGGCATTTTGATTAGTTTCTTGACCATTCTGAGTGTTTTTGTTTGTGGAGAAGGTGCAATTCCTTCATTTTCCTCAAGTGTCTCTTCTTTATCAGTGTCTATAGGAATTTTCATGATAACAATAGGAGGATTCAATGTTTTCCCAGACCTTAGTCATAGATTACCAATAGTATTAACCTGCATTGTATTACTTGGTCTGCTTCATCAATTGAAGTTGTCTATGGATTTTTATGGTTTCTCTGGCTGGGCTAGAAGTTTTGTTTGTGTTTCCTGTCCACATTGTTGATAGGTTTGTGTTGGGGCCATTAAAGCTTGTTAGTTTTTCTAGAACCTCCATTGTTGATTAATGTTCTGATGTGGTGTCCACTGCTAGTTTTGGTTAGGATTCTGTTGAGGTACCCATTGTTGGTTGTGTCATGGACTTGTTGGGGTCGGTGGTGTCAACCTTGACTAAGTGTAGGGATTCATCTAGGGTGGTGGATGTGGGTAAGTCATCTAATTTTATGTTGTCCACTCAGGTTGTCCCCAAGTAGGTTGAGGAGCCTAACTGGGCCATGACATCCTCCAGGGGTTCTAAGCATATCGAGGGGAATATACAACCTGATTATTTGGCCTTTGAAAAAAATTACCTTTGCATCAACTTGAGAGATGGCATTCAAGCCTCCTTTCAACTGTGATAAGAAGGTGCAATGCTTAGTGTCATGGTCATCAACAACTTCACAGATCAAACACATGTCTGTGACATCCAAAGGACATTCTCTCAAGGGATGTCTCTTCCTACACTTAGGGAAATATATGTCCAGAGGTTCTTTGGCAGCACTAGTTTTGGCCTTAAGCCCATCTATGGTTGATGTTAATTGTAACAAAATGTCTATTTTCATGTTAGCCATTTCCTCCAGAAGTTCAGAGGTACCTAGGGTAAGCTTGGATGTTTTTCTCTTCCTTATACCCCCTCGTGTTCTAGAGTAACTTCTGCATAGCTCAGTGATTTGTTCCATAGTAATTTTATGCACATCTCCTCCTCCCATAAGATGGAGGGAATCCTTGGTTTCCTTGTCAATTCCTTTAAGGAAAATTGTCTTAGTGATGTCTGCATGTAACTCATAACCACTCCATCGATGGAGAAAGAGAAATCTATCAGATAATCCTCTATATTTTCATCTTCTTTTTGTCGTATCTAGAAGAAATCTTCTTTCCTATCCCTTCCCCTATAGTAGTCTTAATATTTATCCAAAAGGTTGTCTCCATGGCTTCCCAAGAATCAATGGAGTTAGAGGAAACCCCATGAACCATCTCATAGAAAAGTATTTGAGAGTGGAAGGAAAGAGTTTATGTTTTTGATTATCGGTTATGTAGTTGGTTTGACCCAAGTCTCAATAAAAATTAACACCTCAAATAAAAATTGATCGGGGTCTTCCATAAACATGCCTCAAAAGATAGGGAGGATGGATGGTGAGATATTTTTCATGGGTGCATCCTCATCCTCATCCAAGACAATGGGATAAGTAAAGGTTTGACCCAGGGTTGGTCTCCATTATTCCCGTGGTCCCCCATTTCTGAGTGTTGGTCGGAGGATGCAGAATGCTCAGAAAGGCTTCTAGGTGTTGTATTAGATTCAATGTCACTCTTAGTGTTCCCTACGTGTAATTTGTTTGGAGATATTTGTTGGATGTTGTGTGGTGTAAATCTCCCTTGATCATCTCGTGGCCTATGCATCAAGGTTGGTTATTGAAACAAGGCCCAAGACTTCTACGGTTGCATATGTGAACTCCATTAACACCCATAACATGTAAAGTGAGAAAAATGGTGTGGTATGCTTATGGTGTCCCTGGAAATGGTGCCAAAAATGATGGGTCATTGTATTCTCAATCATTTAACTAACAAGATCTTCTATTAGTGTCATTATAAATCGGGGTTGTGTCCTAGGTTGTATGCAATGGAGCTTTATGTAACCAATTTTCCTATTGGTTCTTCTATTGGGGGGTTGTTGTGAGATCTTTCTAAGTTGGTTACTAATCTACGAAACTCAATGTAAATCTACGGAATTAAGTTAATGTGATGAAATGAAGTCTCAAAGTTACTCTCTCTCTCTCTCCTGTTATTTCTCCCCCTCCCTCTCCTCCCCATCCCCATCCCCCTCTCACCTCGCTCTCCCACCCCTTTCCCCTAGCTCTCCCTCTCTCGTCCCCTCCCCTCCCCCTCTCCTCCCTCCCTCTCTCTCTCTCCCTCTCCCTCTCCTAGTGCTCCCACTCCTGCCCCTCTCCCTCCCCACCTCTCTCTCTCTCCCTCTCTCGTTCTTTCTCTCCACCTCTCTCTCTCCCTCTCTCGTTCTTGCTCCCCCCTCTCTCTCCCTCCCTCACACTCCTCCCCCTCCTGTTCTCACTCTCTCTCTATGTCCCCCTCTCCCCCTCCCCGTCCGCCTCCCCCTCTCTCTCTCCCCCTCTCCTTCTCGACTCCCTCTGCCTCTCTCGGGCACTCCCACTCTCACCCCTTCCCCCTCCCCGTCGCCCTCTCCCCCTCTCTCTCTCCCTCCCTCTCACATTCTCTCTCCCTCCCCCTCCTTTCTTGCTCCTCCTCCCCCTCCTATTCTTACTCCCCATCCCCGTCCCCGCTCTCTCCCTCCTCCCCCTCCTTCCCTCCCTCCCCCTCCTCCCCTCTCTCTCCTCTCCCTCTCCCTCCCCCTCTCCTCGTCCACCCCTCTCCCCCTCTCTCCCTCTCCCTCTCCCAGGATGCTCCTACTCCCGCCACCTCGCCATCCCGATCCACGTCTCCAGTCCCTCTTATCTCTCTCTATCTCTCTCTCTCTCTCCACTCACTCTCCCTCTCCCATTCTCACTCCCCCTCCCCCTCCCCTTCCCCCTCTCTCTGCTCTGTCTTTCTCTCTCTCTCTGTTCTCACTCTTCCTCTTCTATTCTTGCTCCCCCTCCACTTCTATTCTTGCTCCTCCCTCCCCTCCCTCCCTCTCCCCCCCTCTCCCTCTCGCCCTCGCTCTCCCACCCCTTTCCCATCACTCTCCCTCCCCCTCTTCCCTCTCTCGGCCCCCCTCTCCCTCTCTCTCCCCCTCTCCCCCTCTCTCTCCCTCTCCCTCTCCCTCTCCCTCTCTCCCTCTCCCAGGTGCTCCGCCCCCTCCCCTCCCCTTCCCTTTCTCCCCCTCTCTCTCCCTCCCTCCCTCCCTCACTCTCCTATTCTCTCTCCCTCCCTCTCCTGTTGTGCTCCCCTTCTCCTCCCCCTCCGTTCTCTCTCTCTCGATCCCCTCTCCCCCTCCCCTCTATCTCTCTCTCGCTCTCTCTCTCTCTCACCCTCTCTAGGCACTCCTACTCCTCCCTCTCTCTCTCTCTCTCTCTCCTCTCCCTCTCTCTCTCCTCCCCCTCTCTCTCTCTCTTTCTCTCTCTCTCTCTCTCTCTCTCTCTCTCTCTCTCTCTGTCCCCCTCTCCCCATCCCCTCCCCAATCTCCCCCTCTCTCTCCCTCTCCCTCCTACCTCCCTCTCTCCCTCTCCCTCCCTCTCCCCTCCCCGCTCCCCCCTTCCCTCTCCCTCCCCCTCCCCCTCCCCCTCTCTCTCTCTCTCTCTCTCTCCCTCTCCCTCTCCACGCTCCCCCCTCCTCCCCCTCCTTCCCCCTATCCTCCCTCTCTCTCTATCTCCCTCTCTGTTCTCTCTCCCTCCCTCTCCCATTATTACTCCCCCTCGCCTCACATTCTCTCTCTCTCTCCTCCTCATCCCCATCCCAGTCCCCCCCATCCACATCCCTATATATATATATATATATATATATATATATATATCTCCCTCTCTTTTCTCACTCCCCCCTTCCCCCTCCCTCTCCCATGCATACTATCTCTCTCTCTCTCTGTCTCGCTCTCCCTCTCGCTCCCTCTTCCGTTCTCGCTCCGTATCCCCCTAACATTCTCACTCCCATCCCCCTCCCCTATCCCTCTCCCTCTCCCCTCGCTCTCCTCTCCTCCCCTCCCCCTCCCCATTCTCTCTCTCTCTCTCTCTCTCTCTCTCTCTCTCTCTCTCTCTCTCTCGAGCACTCGCTCCACCCCCTCCCCTTCCCCCTCTCCCCATCTCTCTCTCCCTCCACTTCGAGTTCTCTCTCACTCTCTCTCTCTCTCCTTCAGTCTCCCCCTCCCCCCTCTCTCTCTCTCTCTCTCTCTCTCTCTCTCTCTCTCTCTCTCCGCCTCCCTCCCCATCTCACCCTCGCTCTCCCACCCCCTTCCTCTCCCTCTCGCTCTCCCTCTCTCACCCCTCCCCATCCCTCTCTCCTCCCCTCTCTCTCTCCTCTCCAGGGCACTCCCCTCCTCGCCCCTCCCCCTCCCTTCCCCCTCCCCCTCTCTCTCCCTCCCTCCCTCTCTCGTTCTTGCTCCCCCTCCCATGCCCTCACCTCCCCTCCCCCTCTCTCTCCCTCCCCCTCACCCTCCTCTCCATCTGTTCTCGCTCATCTCTCTCTTTGTCCCCCTCTCCCCCTCCCTCGCTCTCTCTCTCCATCTCCCTCCCCCTCGTCTGCCCTCCCTCCCTCCCTCCCTCTCTCTCTCCCTCTCCCCCTCTCCTCTCCCCTCCCTCTCCCTCTCAGCCTCTCTCTCACTCCCTCTCCCATTGTTTATTCCCTTCCCCTCTCGTTTTCCTCCCCTCCCCCTCCCTCTCTCTCCCTCCCTCCCCCTCCTCCCCCTCCCTTTCTCACTCTCTCTCTCCTCCCTCCCCCTCTCCCCCTCTCCATCTCACTCTCTCCCCCTCTCTCTCGCTCTCCCTCTCCCTCTCTCGGGTGCTCCAGCTCCATTCCTACACCTCCACTCCCCCTCTCCCCATCCCATGGCTCTCTCTCTCCTCTCTCTCCCTCTCCCATTCTTACTCCCCCTCCTGCTCCCCCTCTCTCTCTCTCCTATTCTCGCTCCCCCTCCACCTCCGTTCTCCTCTGCCTCCTCTCCCTCGCCCTCCTCTCCCTCCCCTCTCCCTCTCCCACCCCCTCCCGGTCCCTCTGCCTCCCCCTCTCCTCTCGCCCTAGATCTCACCCCCTTCCCCTCGCTCTCACTCCCCTCTCCCTCTCTCACCCCCTCCCCCTCTCTCTATCTCTCCCTCTCCCCTCCCTCCCCCTCTCTCTCTTGCCCCTCCTCCCTCTCCTCTCCCTCTCCCTCTCCATCTCCCTCTCGATCTCCATCTCCCTCTCCCTCACATTCCTGCCGCTCTCTCTCTCTCTCTCATTCTTACTCCCCCTCTCCCACCCTCTCCCCTCTCTCTCCCCTCCCCTCTCTCCCCCCTCTCTCTGCCTCTCAGGGACACTCCCGCTCCTGCCCTCACCCTCGATTCCCATCCCTTCCCCTTCCCCCTCTCTCGTTCTTGCTCCCCCTCCCCATACCATTCTCACTTCCCCTCCCCTCTCGCTCCCTCCTCACCCTCCTCTCCCTCCCGTTCTTGCTCTATCTCTCTCTCTCCCCTCTTCCCCTCCCCCGCTCTCTCTCTCTCTCCATCTGCCCCCCTCGTTGTCGCCTCCCCTCTCTCTCTCTCCCCCTCTCCCTCTCCCTCTCCCTCTCCCTCCTATGTCATTCTCTCTCCCTCCCTCTCCCATTGTTGTTCCCCCTCACCTTCTCTCTCTCTCTCTCTCTCCATCTCTCTCTCGCTCTCCCACCCCCTTCCTCTTCCTCTCCTCTCCCTCTCTCGCCCCTCCCAGTCCCTCTCTCTCTCCCTCTCTGGGGCACTCCGCTCTCACCTCCCCCTCCCCTTCCCCCTCCCCCTCTCTCTCCCTCCCTCCCTCTCTCGTTCACTCCCCCCCCCCATACCGTTCACCTCCCCCTCCCCCTCTCTCTCCCACCCTCACCCTCCTCTCCATCCTGTTCTCCTCTATCTCTCTCTGTCCCCCTCTCCCCTCCCACTTCCCCTCCTCGCTCTCTCTCTCTCCATCTCCCTCCCCTCGTCGTCACCCTCCCTCCCTCTCTCTCTCTCCCCCTCCCCCTCTCTCTCTCCTCTCAGTCTCTCTCCCTCCCTCTCCCCCACTAATTCTTCCCTTCCCTCCGTTCTCACTCCCCCTCCTCCCCCTCTCTCCCTCCCTCCCCCTCCTCCCCCTCCCTTCTCTCTCTCTCTCTCTCCCTCCTCCCCCTCTCCCCCTCTCCATCTCACTCTCTCTCCCCCTCTCTCACTCTCCCTCTCTCCCTCTCCAGGGCGCTCCTGCTCCCATTGTCTACACCTCCCACTCCCCTCTCCCCATCCCCATATCTCTCTTTATCTCCCTCTCTCCCCTCTCTCTCCCTCTCCCATTCTTGCTCCCCCTCTCTCTCTCCTATTCTCGCTCCACCTCACCTCCCCATTCTCACTCGCCCTCCCTCTCCCCCTCCCCCCCCCCCCTCTCCCAGGTGCCTCCCGGTCCCTCTGCCTCCCCCTCTCCCTCTCCCTAGATCTCCCACCCCCTTCCTCGCTCTTGCTCCCCCTCTCCCTCTCTCACCCCCTCTCGCTCTCTATCTCTCCCTCCCCTCTCCCTCCCTCTCTCCCCCTCCCTCTCCCTCTCCTCTCCCCTCCCTCTCCTCTCCCTCTCCCTCTCCTCTCTCCCTCATTCAGCTCTCTCTCTCTCTCATTCTCTCCCCCTCTCCCTCTCCGTTCTTGCTCCACCTCTCCCACCCTCTCCTCCCTCTCTCGCCCCTCCCCCTCCCCTCTCTCCCTCTTGGGGGCACTCCCGCTCCCTCCCCTCTCCCTCATTCCCATCCCCTTCCCCCTCTCTCTCTCCCTCCCTCTCTGTTCTTGCTCCCCCTCCCCATACCATTCTCACTTCCCCTCCCCTCTCTCTCCCTCCCTCTCCCTCCCTCCATCCCATTCTCGCTCTATCTCTCTCTCTCCCCCTCTTCCCTCCGCTCCCCCTCCCTCTCTCTCTCTCTCTCCTCTCCCTCTCCCACTCTCTCTCTCCCCTCTCCCTCTCCCTCTCCCTCCGTATATCGTCTCTCTCTCTCTCTCCTCCTCTCTCCCATTGTTATTCCCCCTCACCTTCTCACTCTCACTCCCCCTCCCTCTCTCTCTCCTCTCCCTCTCTCTCTCTCTCTCTCTCCCCATGTCCCCCCCTCCCCCTCCCAGACCTTCCCTCACTCTCAGCCCCCTCTCCTCTCTCCCCCTCTCCCCTCTATCTCTATCTCTCCCTCTCCCTCTCCCACTGCGCTCTCTCCTCTCCCTCTCCCTCTCCCTCTCGCCCTCACTCTCCCACCACCTTCCCCTCCTTCTCCTCCCCCTCTCCATCTCTCGCCACCTCCCCCCCCCCCTATCTCTTTCTCTCCCCATCTCCCTCTCTCACTCCCTCACTCCCCCCTCTCTCTCTCTCCTATCCCATCCTGCTTTGGGCACTCCGCTCCACCCCTCCCCCTCCCCTTTCCCTCTCCCTCTCCTATCTATCTTTGTCTCTCTCCCTCCCTCTCCCGTTCTTGCTCCCCCTCCCCTTCCCATAGCGTTCTCACTCCCTATCCCGTCCCCCTCTATCTCCCACCTAGCCCTCCTCCCCCTCCAGTTCTCACTCTCTCTCTCATCCCTCTCTCCCCTCCCCCTCCCCCTCTCTCTCACTCTCTCTCTCCATCCCCTCGCCCTCCCCTCTCTCTATCTCTCTCTCTCTCTCTCTCCCGGGCACTCCCACTCCTCCCCTTCCCCACTCCCCCTCTCTCTCTCTCCTACCTCTCCCATTCTTGCTGACCCCTCCACCTCCAGTTCTCACTCCCACTTCCCCTCCCCCTCTCTCTCTCTCCCTCCCCCTCCTCCCCTCCCGTTCTTGCGCTCTCTCTCTCTGCTCTCTCTATCCCTCTCTCCCTCTCCCTCTCCCTCTCCCTCCCTCTCCCTCTCCCTCTCCCGGGTGCTTGCTCACGCTCATGCCCCCTCCGCTTCCCTTTCTCCCCCGCTCTCTCTCTCTCCCTCCCTCCCTCTCACGTTCTCTCTCCCTACCTCTCCTATTATTACTCCCCCTCCCCTCCCATTCTCTCTCTCTCTCCCTCTCCCTCTCCCCGTCCTCGTTCCCTCTCCCTCTCTCTTTCTCTCTCTCCCTCTCCCTCTCTCCCCCTCCTCCCCTCCCCCTCTCTCTCCCCCTCTCCCCATCCCTATCTCTCCATCACTTTCCCTCTCCCTCTCCCTCTCCCATTCTCACTCCCCTCTCTCTCTCTCTCTCTCTCTCTCTCTCTCTCTCTCTCCCACTTGCTCCCCCTCTCCCTCCCTCTCCCTCTCTCGCCCCCTCCCCCCACTCTCCTCTCTCTCTCTCTCTCTCTCTCTGTCTCTCCCTCTCCCAGGTGCTCTTGCTCTCTCTCTCTATCTCTCTCTGTTCTTGCTCCCCTTTCCCCTCCCCATCTTGTTTTCTCACTCCCTCTCCCCCTCCCTCTCCCTCCCTCTCCCTCCCATTTCACGCTCTCTCTCTATCCCCTCTCTCCCTCTCTCTCCATCTCCCTTCCCCATCGCCTCGCCCTCCCCCTCCTCTCTTATCTCTATCCTTCTCCCTCTCCCTCACCCCCTTCCCCTTCCCCCTCCCTGTCGCCCTCTCCCCCTCTCTCTCTCCCTCCTATCTCATTCTTGCTCACCTCCCCCACCCTCTCTCTCTCTGCCTCCCCTCCTCCCGCTCCCGTTCTCTCTCTCTCTCTCTCTCCCTCCCCCTCTCCCCCTCTCCCTCTCCCTCTCCTCCCTCTCACTGGGCACTCTTGCTCTATTGCCTCCCTATCCCCCACCCCCTCTCCCCATCCCCCTCTCTCTCTCTCTCTCTCTCTCTCTCTCTCTCTCTCTCTCTCTCTCTCTCTCTCTCCCATTCGGCTCCCCCTCATCCTCCGCCCCCCTCTCTCTCTCTCTCTCGTTCTCGCTCTCCCTCTCTATTCTCGCTCTCCCTCATACTCTTGTTCTTACGCCTCCTCCGCTCCCTCCCCCTCTCCCTCTCCTCCTCAGGCCCCCTCTGCCCCTCCCCTGAGTCCCTCTCCCTCTCCCGCCCTCCCCATCCCTCTCCCTCCCCCTCTCCCTCTCTCCCTCGCTCTCCCACCTTCCCCCCTCACTAAACTTCCTCCTCTGCCTCTCTTCTCCCCCTCCCCCTCTCTCTATCTCTACCTCTCCCCCTCTCTCTCCCCCTCTCCTCTCCCTCTCTCTCCCAAGCCTCCCACTCCGCCCCCTCCCCTCCCCTTCCCTTTCTCCCCCTCCATCTCCCGTTCTCTCTCCCTCCATCTCCGGTTCTCTCTCCCTCCCTCTCCGTTATTACTCTCTCTCTCTCCTCCCTCCCTCCCTCCAGTTCTCGCTCCCTCCCCTCCCATTCTCTCTCGCCTCCCCCTCCCAGCCCCCTCTCACTCTCCCTCCCCCCCCCCTCTCGCCCTCACTCTCGACCCCCTTTCCCCTCCCTCTCCCTCTACCTCTCGCCCCCCTTACCCCACCCCTCTCTCTCTCTCTCTCTCTCTCTCTCTCTCTCTCTCTCTCTCTCTCTCTGCTCCCCCTCCACCTCCCATTCTCGCTCCCCCCTCCCTCCTCCTCCCTCCGCTCCCAGTCCTCGAGTCCCTCCCTCTCTCTCGCCCCCTCTCCTCCTCCCCCTCTCTCTATCTATCTCCTATCCCTTTCTGCCCCTCTCTCTCTCCCCCTCTCCCTCTCCCTCTCCCTCACGTTCTCTCTCTCTCTCTCTCTCCCCTCTCTCCTGTCCCGTCCCCCTGCCCCTCTCCCCATCCCCCTATGTCTCTCTCTCTCACTCTCCCTCTCCCGTTCTCGCTCCACCTCCCCCTCCCGTTCTCGCTCCTGTCCCCCTCCTTCCCTCCACCTCTCCCTCTCCCTCTCGCCCTCACTCTCTGACCCCTTCCCCTCCCTCTCCTTCCCTACATCTCTTACCACCTCCCCTTCCTCTCTCTCTCACTCTCCCTCTCCCTCTCTCGGTCCCTCGCTCCGCCTCTCTCTCTCTCTCCCTCCCTCGCTCCTCTCTCTCTCTCTCTCTCTCTCTCCACGCTCTCTCTCCCGCCTCCTTCCCTCGCCTTTCCCCTCTACCTCTCCCTCCTCCCTCTCCTGTTCTTGCTCCCCCATCCCCTCCCCATACCATTCTTTCTCCCCATCCCCCTCCCCCTCTCTCTCCCTCCCTATCCCTCCTCCCCTCCCGTTCTCTCTCTCTCTCTGTCCCCCTCACCCCCCTCCCTCCCTCTCCTCTCTCTCTCTCTCTCTCTCTCTCCATCGATCCCTCTCTCCATTGCCCTCCCTCATTCTCTCTCTCTTCCACTCCTCTCTCAGCGCTCCCATTTAGACCACCTTCCTCCCTTTCCCCACCCCCTCTCTCTCTCCCTCCTCTCCCATTCTCTCTCTCTCTCTCTCCCCCTCCCCCTCTGTTCTCGTGCTCTCTCTCTCTCTCCCCCTTCCCCCTCCCCCTCTCCCTCTTGCTCCCTCTCTCTCTCCCCTTCCCCCTCCCCTTCTCCCCTCTTGCTCCCTCTCTCCCTCTCCCTTCCCCCTCATCCCTATCTTTCTCTCTCTCCCTCTCCCCCTCCTTTTCTCGCTCCTCTCTCTCTATCCTTTCTCGCTCCTTCCCTCTCTCTCTCTCCCAGGCCCCTTGCTCTCCCCTCCTCCCCTCTCTCGCTCTCTCCTCCCTCTCTCTCTCTCTCCCCTCCTCTCTCCTCCTCTCCCTCTCGCTCTCTCTCTCTCTCTCTCCTCTCCCTCTCCAGGGCCTCCAGCTCCAGCTCCCACCCCCTTCCCTTCCCTTTCTCCCCCCTCTCTCTCTCCCTCACTCCGTCCCTCTCCGTTCTCTCCAGTTATTACTCCACCTCCCATTCTCTCTCTCTCTCTCTCTCTCTCTCTCTCTCTCTCTCTCTCTTTCCCCTCCCCCTCCCTCCAGTTCCTCCCTCGAGTCTCCTCTCTATCTCTCTCTATCTCTCTCTTTCCCTCTCCTCTCTCTGTTCTCGCTCCCCCTACCCCTCTCTCTCTCTCCCATTCTCACTCTCCCTCTCCCTCCCTCTCCGTTCTCGCTCCCCATCCCCACCTCGTTCTCACTCCCCCTTCCCCTCTCCCCTCAGCTCTCCCTCCCCCTCCTCCCTTCCCGTTCTCACGCTCTCTCTCTCTCCCCTCCCCTCCCCCTCTCCCTCTCCCTCTCCCTCTCTAGGGTGCTCCGCTCCCATCCCCTCCCTCTCCTCCCCCTCTCCCCATCCCTATCTCTCTCTCTCTCTCCCTCCCTCCCTTTCTCGCTCCCTCTCTCTCTCTATCCTTTTCTCGCCCCTTCCCTCACTCTCTCTACCCGGCCCCCCTCCCCTCGCCCCCTTCCCCTTGCTCTCCCTCCCCTCTCTCTCTCTGGGTGCCCCCTCTCCTCTCCCGCCCTCCTCCTCCTTCCCTTTCTCCCCCTCTCTCTCTTCCCCCGCCCCCTCCCTCTCTCGTTCTCTCTCCCTCTCTCTCTCTCCTTTCTCTTGCCCCTTCCCTCACTCTCTCTCTCTACTAGCCCCTCCAGCTCCCAGCCCCTCCCCCTCCCACCCCCTCCCCTTGCTCTCCCTCCCCTCTCCCTCTCTCACCCTCCTCCCTCTCTCTCTCTCTCTCCTGTCCTGTCCTCTCTCTCTCTCTCTCCCGGTGCGCTCCCACTCCGCCCCCTCCCCTTCCCTTTCTCCCCCTCTCTCTCTCCTCCCTCTCTCGTTCTCTCTCCCTACCTCTCCGTTATTATTCCCCCTCCTCTCTCCCTCTCCCCGTCCCAGTCCCCCTCTCTCTCTCTTTCTCTCTCTCCCTTTCCCTCTCCCAGCACTCCAGCTCCCAGCCACCTCCCTCTCTGTTCCCCCTCCCACTCTCCCCATCCCCTATCTCTCTCTTTCCCTCTCTCGTTCTCGCTCCCCATAACCCTCCTTCCTCTCCCACCCCCTCTCCCTCCGTTCTAACTCCCCTAACCCTTCCCTTCTTCTCCCTCCCCTCTCCCTCCCATTCTCCCCCTCCCATTCTCATTCCCCCTCCTGTCCCTCCCCTCTCACTCCCCTCCTGTCCCTCCCCTCTCTCCCTCCTCTCCTTCCCCTTCCCTCTCTCCTTTGCCTCTCTCGCCCCCTTACCCACTCCCTCTCCTCTCTCTCGATCTCCCTCTCTCCCTCCCTCCCTCTCTCTCTCTCTCTCCCTCCTGGAAGCTCCAGCTCCAGCCCCCTCCCTCCCCTTTCCCCTCTCCCCCTCTCTCTATCTTGATCCCGTCCCCACTCTCTCTCTCTCTCTCTCCCTCTCCCTCTCCCTCCCTCTCCTCTCTCTCTCTCTCCAGGAGAGCTCCTGCTGCCACCCCAGTCCCCCTCACCCTCCCTGTCCCCCTATCTCTCTATCTCCCTCTCCCATTCTCAATCTCGCTCCCCCTCCCCTCTCTCTCTCCCATTCTCCCGTTCTCATTCATGCTCCCCTCCCCCCTTTCTCTCTCTCTGCTCCCCTCCCCCTCCCCGGTTCTCGCTCCCCCTCCCCCTCCCTCTCCCATTCTCTTCTCCCTCTCCCTCCCTCCTCTCTCCTCAGTTCTCGTTCTCCCTCTCCCCTCCCTCTCCCAGTTCTCTCTCTCTCCCTCCCCCTCTCATTCGCTTACCCCCTCCATTCTCTCGCCCCCTCTCTTGCCCCCTCCCATGCCTTGCTGTTCTCACTCCCCTCCCCTCCCTCTCTCCCTCCACCTCCCCTCACTCTTGCCCTCCCTCTCCCCCCTCTCCCTCTCCCCCTCTCCCTCCTTCTCCCTCTCCTCTCTCCCTCCTCTCGCCTCTCTCTCGCTCTCGCCCTCCTCCTCCCCTCTCTCTCTCGCTCCCCCCCTCCCCCTCTCTCTCGCTCTCGCCCTCCCTCTCCCTCTCCTCCCTCTTCCTCTTCCTCTCGCTCTCACTCTCACTCTCTCCTTCCTCTGCCTCCCTCTCCCTCCCTCTCTCCCCTACCCCCTCTCTCTCTCCCTCCCGCTCTCTCTCTATTTGTTTCTCTCACTTCCCTCCGCTCCTCTCTCTCTCTCCCTCTCCCGGGCACTCCCACTCCCTCTCCCGCCCCCTCTCTCTCTGTCTCTTTTGTTATCTCCCCTCTCCTCCCTCCCCATATTGTTCTCGCTCCCCCTCCTCACCCTCCTCCCCTTCCCATTCTTGCTCTCCCTCTCGGCTCCCGCTCCAAGCTCTCAGTCTCTCAGCTCCCATGCCTAGCCCCCTCCCCAGGTCCCTCTCTCTCTCCCTCTCCTCTCCGGGTTCTCGCTCTCTCCCCCTCCCCTCTCATCTACCATTCTTGCTCTCTCTCTCTCTCTCTCTCTCTTGTTCTCGCTCTACTTCCCCCTCTCCCACCCAGTTCCTCCCCGCCCCTCCCCCTCTTGCTCCTCTCCCTCTCTCTCTCTCGCCCCCTCTCCCTCTCCCTCTCTTTCGCTCTCCCTCTCTTCCTTCCCCTCCCCAGGTCTCTCTCTCTCATTCCCTCTTCCTCTCCCTCCCTGCCCCCCTCTCTCTCTGTGGCGCTCCCGCTCCCGCCCCCTCTGTCTCTCCCTCTCCCCCTCCAGTTCTCTTCTTCCCCCTTCCCTGCTCTCTCTCCCTCTCTCTCTCTCCCCCTCAGTCCCCGTTCTCACTCCCCCTCTCTCTCCCCCTCTACATCTCTCGCTCCCTCCTCTCCCATCCCCTTCCCCTCCATGTCCAGTCCCCCTCTCTCTCTCCCTCCCCCCTCTGCTCCCCTCTCCTCGCTCCTCCTCTCTCTCTCTCTCTCCACTCCTCTCCCTCCCTCTCCTCTCCCTCTCCCTCTCCCTCTCATAATATTACATCATAACAAATATATTATAAATTATATAATTATATTATATAATAGAATAATATAGATTAAATAATTATACACTATTATATTTATTATATATAATAAATATATAATGTACTATTAGAATAAGTTTAATAATAGATATTATTATAACTAATACATAATATACTATTAATAAAATATATATTAGTTATACACTATAAATAATAGATAAATTAATTTTTAAAAAATATTATACATATTATAGTGTAATGTGATTAATAATTATAATTAATATTATATTATAATGAATATATATATATTATTGAACCATATAATTATATTTTATATATAATATAGTGATATATTAATGATATTGATGTAGCCAAAATTAGTATCTATCTAACTAATATTAAAATATTTTATATAATTATTGGAATATAATTATTACGAGATTATTATTATACACATATCATACTATACAATATGATATAATACAATTATATTGTTAAAGAGTACATATTTATTCTATTCTAATTCTAATGTACAAAATTATGTTATAGTAATTTTATACTAATTATATAAATATATATGAAATAATTTAAAATTGTTACATATTATATTAATAACAATTAATTATTGGTATTATTTTATAATTAAATACTAACAATTATAATTTCGTATAAACGTTATAAACAATTTATAATAATTATGAAAACTATTTTTACGTAGATGGAGAAGTAGGCATAATAATTGAAACTTTTTCAGTTTAATAAGGTTCAGTAGTGAATTCAAATTTATAATGATGACTCCATAATAAACTTTGAAGATAAATTTCAGAAATCAATAATCAAAGGAAATGTCTGTTGCATCTCATATAAATGCCTTAGACAGAGCAACTTTGCTGCAACTTAGACTGAAAGAGTGCATTGACTGTGTTATATGTAGCTTCAATTATATTTTTACCAACTAGTATTTTGTAATTAGATTATTTGCATTTCAAGAGAAAAATAGTTGATATTCAAAACAAAAAGCATACAAAATTTGAGTGGGGGAGATTAAATTTGTACCTGTTTTTCTTCGAGGAAGAGTGTGATTTTGGTTCCTCTTCCAAGCGACTCCAAATGTGTCGCTTATGACTGCAAAATAGCCATTCTTCATTCTCATATTCTGAAGTTATTTTCAGTATTGGATTTCAACAAACTTCCCCTTTTCAGGTAAGGAGCTTCCTCTTCTTATTATGAAATACCCTTTCGTTTCTCTCGCGTAGATGAATCCATAGACATTCTGCTTTTCAATTACCGTTTAAAGTGGCTACAATGCTTGAGGAGAACACACCCCTTATTCAAATCTTCAGTTAGCAAATACCAGGCAATACACAGGGCGAGCGCCTCTTCCAAAGATGCGGATGGTCATGAGTTACTAAACTATTATCAATGCTATGAAAAGAAAGACATATGAAAGCCCTTAATAAATTTTGGCTTCCCAGTCTAGTCTACAAGGGTTTTCCTTGGAACCTGTAAATAAATAAATAAAATATTGAGATGGATGCCACTCAATCTATGCACACTTTCAAGCATTACCCAATATATCTGAATATCTAACCCACCATAGAGGTGTTCCCTGACTGATCCTCCATCCATGTACTCTTTGGAGACATCACAGTAGCCAAGCAAAGACATCAATAAGTTCTTGTGATTCAGTCTGGAGAGTAGATCAATCTGCTCAAATCAAACAAAACCTCAATACTCTGTCTCTGCATGTATGGTTTTTATTTTAATCAGAAACAAAATTGATGGCGATCACTATATTGTATTGGTAACTCATTTAATATCCATCCTGACAGTCCTTGTTTCGATGAAACGAATTATCCATCCTGTAGGTTGGCTTAAATTTCGTGTAGCTGTTCTCAAATCCGTTAGGCTAAATGAGCGCAACGTTACAGGATTTTGTTACCTTCACCAAACATGCATCTGCAATTCACTTCCAAATTCCAATCATAAAAATCTAAAGCAAAAATGAAAATAGAGGCAACGTTGAGGAACGGTATTTACAACCATACAGACTTTAAGATATATGGAGGAATATGGTGAAATTGATCATCTCACCTGGTTTCTTGGAGTCTCCTATGATGCGGGTGGTCAGATTCCGCACCGAAGAGGTGATTAATGTTTTGATTTTAGGAAAAGCAGAGGAAGGGAGCAGTCAACAAACGTGAAAATGGTGAGAGAGCTGCTTTCACTGTCCAATCAACTAGACCTGCCATTATATCTGCAAGGAAATTATAAAGGAACTTATTAAGGAACTACTAAGTGTTGAAAATGGGCCAATGCACGTGATAAATACGGAAGAAATGTGCTCCATGTTGCGGCATTGAAGGTGTTGTCATGGATAGCGAGGGACAGAGTGCCCTGTATTATGCAGTTGCTGGAGCTCATGACTATGACGAGGTTTTAGACATTTTCATTTTCAGATCACAAGGCATGTATCAGGTTTATCACAAAGATCTAAACCACAGAACGCCTTTCCAAATGCCTTCTGTGAATGCCAACCTTTCTTTCAAAGAGACTGAGTGCAAAACAGGTCCGATGTTATTATGTTCGGTCAGGAGAAGACAATTATTGGCTACAATCCTTGAGTAAAACAAACTTCAATCAAATTTGAAGTAATAAAAATCATAGACTCAATAAGACCAATGAAATGACAAAAAACAGCTCCGATGCCATTACCAATGATACTCGAGGAATGTGCACAAACTCTGTTTCACACCCTGTTTCAGACACACTGGACCTTTGAAATTGCCAGTAATACACAACACTACTGAGCGAACAACATTGATTGCGCATTTGTCTATTTTGATGAAGCTCAAAAGTTACTATTATTCTATGTAAAGGCAGAAAGTCTGAATATGCCATCGGGGAACAGGACAGTTGTCTATTGATAGGAAAGAAGGGAATACAAGTACAATTGGCTATTGGAAGATATGTCACTGCTGCCTCTCTAGTTTCAACATGACAATAGCAGTCTTAGTTAATTTGCTGATATCTAATAGTGAATACAAAGATCCAATTGATTAGGTATGAGATTCTAAATCTGTAACCAAATTCAAACCAAATTCAAACAAAAAAAACCAAAAAGCATTGTTACCTCTCTTTCTTTGTACATTGTGATCTGCACCAAGACCATATGATAAACACTGTTGCCAATCTCCAAGTCATCCTTCATGAGTTCCCACCTATATTTGTTTCCTGGCTTTTTCCCAAACAACGTAAGCAACACTATCACAATTGCCATGTTAACTCTTTCAATAAACAACATCACAGACAAGAGGAGACAGATGGTTACAGCCAAATTCAGCGATGGGGCAATCAATGGAGCTCTTATCTGCTGCCAAATCAATGCAATCTCCTACCCCTCCCACTACCTCAAGAAACATGTTACCACTCCTTGTCAACCGATCCATATTAGTGCCCAACCAGATCTCAATGCTTGGCAGCAACAAACTGTGTATGAAACCCTGCTGTCTACTTCTTCTTTACTAACTCCCAACCCTTGATTTTCTTTGATCACATCTAAGCGTCCTCCTGTGCAAGTAAAAAAAAAAGAGATGTCAAGTAACTATAAAATCTATCAATCTTATTCAGACGATGTCTGGCACTCTGTAGGAGAAACCTGACAGAGTGTGACCCCCAAATATGCAGACATTTCACTCTTTAGTGTGATCAATGAAATGTGAAACGAATACCAATGAAATGTGGAACTTCACCTACCTGATCTTTAACTGCATCATCTCGCCAGTCCTTTCAAAACTTCTGCAACAAGATAACAAGCAATCTCTGCAACTCGGGAGGAACATTTTATTGAAGATCACGTTTTGAATCTCATCTTAATTTATTGAAGATCCTATATACGAAGGCACAGCAAAAGCTGGATAAAACAAATAATTGTAGCAACTGGTCAAAGCAATAGATAAATGAAATTAAGTCTTTATGTCATGGAAATACAAAGGAACCACGTGATCAAGTCAAAACGACAAGGACCCCTCCTAAGGCTTGTTCATTTATCCTAATTTAATTAGCAAAAACATGAAGGACATTCCAAAATTTCAGAATCCCCACGGCCCTTGAGCAATAAAAACTCTGTCGAAACAGAGAGAGAAGATCTTGAAAAAGTGACTGCAAAAGGGCTTCGCGTTTGGTAGGATGAATGGAAACCCACTGAGAGCCACAAGTTAGGGCTTCCATGAACTTCAATCAAATACCAGTCAATAAAAGAATGCTACAAAAATTCTTTGATCAATGAAAAGTGAAACGAATACCAATGAAATGACATAAACAGGAACAATTTGCAGGAAAAATAAGAAACAGAAACATCATTCTGCGGCATGTAAGTAATCACAAGTTATCACCTGTGGAAGAGGGCCGTATCTCCAGGCGGGGTGGGCGAGACTCGAGAGGAAGAGGTACGCTGATCCACAGCATTTATACAGCTCCAATGCCCGCATGCAAATAGCCACATCATCATGCTTTACAACGGCAACTGTCCAGCTGGAAGAGCAACGACCACATGTTTTAGTACGGCTGCATGCGCTTCCAACGGCCACATGCTTTCCACTGTCAGATGCCCACCTTTCCAGCTGTCCGATTGTGCGCATGTTTCTCCATATTTACAGCTGTCCGTTTCTCCATGGGTACTTTAAACTTGTAGAGTTTGTATGTACTCAGATTTACTGGCTGTCCGTTTCTGGTATTTGTCCGTTGCTTTGTAAGGATGAACTCATTAAAGTTGCATGATGCATCATATTATATGTCCCACATGATGAGGAGGGATTGTGGTACTTAATCGTACGTGGAAGAGACTTGTGTTGTATATGAATGACGTATATTAAGATCACATATATTATATGAATGATGTATATATGTGTAAGGATGGATGATTAAATAGATCACATATATTATTTTTTTAGCTCTCAACTATTTTTCTTACAATGAAGTTTTTATGTTTTATGGGAAAGAAATTTGAGAGTTAGCAAGGATCCCAATAGAACTATCCTCATTATCCATTACAGAATATGAATTGACGATCATGTAATTGACGCCGATGTCATAGAATTCATATGAATGTATTTAAAGGTAGTTAATAGAAAATTTATCAAACGGCCTTATGTTAGTACTATACTTATCTTTACTATCTTTGCAACATCTATTGGTATTGGGATCTTGATATATTTAGGTTTATAAGTTAGTGTGAATCAAGTCAACCAATTAATATGGGATCATATTTTTGATTGAGTGAGAATTTTTAATGTTGTAGGAGCAATTCTAAAATGTACTAGATGCATATTCGAATTAGGTAGTAAGACATGTATTTAGAAATAATTATATTGGTTTTCCAAGCCACATACGAGAAGAGGGGAAGGCTAAACAAGCAAACATAATCATCCTGCATGACCAATACACAATTATGTTAGTATGAGCGCAACTTTCATTGTGGTGTCACCTTTATCGGCATAAGGATGAGTGAGTGAGGATTTTTAGAGACGTGCACCAAAGAGACTTGTGTTGTATTGTAATGCATGTATTTACATATAATTTACCTTTATTTTCTATTCTTTGAAGTCATAGAGTAAGAGAGTCGAAGACCAAGCAAGTAAACATGTTTATCCCACAATCAATCAACTATTTTAATAACGGGGTTATCACCTCTATTAACATAATGATCACGATATATTGGGATTTATATGTAACTACAAACAAATTAAACCAACCAATGTGTATAGGATATGAAAGAAAGTATCTTAAACATTGAAATTTAGGTATGACCACGTAGAATATAAAAATAAGCAAGTGTTTTCGTTAATTAGAATTCCTACCATTTGTTATACTCTCGTGTTGAAATATACTTGAATATTGGATAAACTAATTTTAAGACATACTTATTAATTCTTATACACATTTATTAATTATTATCCTATTTATTAATTTCCCTTAAAATAATAAGATTAAACATAATTATTATGTGTTTATGCATGATTTCGTTTGCAAGATTTAAGACATACTTATTAAGTCATGACCGATGATGACTTCCTTGCACCTTCAACCCTATTTCAACTTGTCCACTATCAAGATCTACTCAAATAATACAAATGAAACATTGAGACATTCAAGATCCTTTAAAAATAAGTTTTCCATTAAATCAAGTGTCAAATTAGAGTTATTTCCACATATTGCTATCTAGTTATAACAAAATATTGAAATTGAAAATTTCATCAAAGAATTAGGTCGTTAAGACATTGGTTGATGTTTCAACCAATGGCATGCACTATTGTCCTCTTCCTTGTTTACCTTCTTTGACATTATCTCTTTTCTCTAATGAAAAACAACATCAAAGAGTAAGAAATCAATTTTTATTGTCACCTATTTACACTTTGACCTTTAGGATCTATCTAAATACTCTTCTTACGAGGCCTTGACTACTATTTGAGATCTTTCTTATGTAATGAATGTTACCATTCACTCTTTGTTCTTGATTTAACGCATTGTACACCTTCTCCATTTCCTCGATCATGCAAAATTTTCATTAGTGGTCAAGCGAGAACCTAAATATGAGTACAAACTTGTGATTTGTCTTACCTTGTACATGCACAAATTATTACTTGAAAGTAAGCTGTCTTTGATTCCTTGGGATTCTCAATTACTAATGTAAACTATCCCTTCATTCAAGCTGTAAACACATCCTAAAATCTATCAGTATATCAATAAAAGAGGATTGTCATAGTGGACATTTGGTGATACCCTTCTTTATGACATTTTGAAGCTTCAACCCTCTATCATACATGACCTTATAGGATTTCATATCAATGTTCTTCTATCTTATTATTTTGTCATGTCCCTTACTCTATGCTATATCTTGATTTTTCCTAATTAGGAATATTTTAGGACCAATTAAGGTCTAGTTTTCTCTAAACTCAATTTCTCTAAACATTATTAAAAATTTTGAGTACCCCTTATCATGATTAAGAAGATCCCAAATTTTTCAGATTCAAATCTTTATAGATTCCACCCAGATTAGACTCGTGTAAGATTAATTAGGCCTTAAGCAAATAACACTATGCTCATTGTAAAGTGTCAGCTATAACTTTCTCTTGTAGACTTGAATTTTCCCACTTGAATTATTTTATTTGAAAGAGGACTAGTCATTTTTCATTTGTTCTCAATTTTAGCTCATAAGGCCAAAAATTGTCATAGATATGATGAATTCTCTTGAAAACTCTAGATCGGGGTTTTAATGAACCCGAAAGGAGTAAAATCAATTTATATTTCTCCCTTGAGTTGTTCAAATCCAAAACCACTTGACTAAGCTTAATAATACACCAATGAAACTTTCTCCTTCAATAATTTAAGCCTAAAAATGTATATCTAAGTCTTTGCTTTATAATATTTTGCTTAAGAAAATTAAGACTTGATAAGAACAAATGACAATGTTAAGGTAATTGCTTAATATTATGAACTCTCAATGTAAATTCATTCTTTTATTTATTAATAGACATAAAAACCATCAAAGGAACTCATGAAAAATGGAGTTATAACCAATTCTCACTATTTTCTTCATTGCTGACTTGATTGGAAGAGTGTCTCAAGAATGCACACTTACTGACCAAGGTTTACATTGAAACCCTTCATACATGTAGTTTATCATCACACTCGTATATTTAAATTCATACATCTTCTCATGTCTCTATAGTGATATACAATTCACACTACATTAAAATATGGAGTCAAACCAAATGACTTATATAGGAACTTTCGGATAAAGTTTATCTATCATTGACCTGCAAAGGAATCATGAAAAATGTGACATCAACATGAACACTAACATCATATATCTTATTCATGACTCATAATGAAAAAATAATACATTAGAATTCATGACTAATATGCATTTATAAATTATTTTTGATTTCATATAGATTGTTGGAGCCTTTTTGGCTCTTTTACTTGATTATAACCTCTATCCTCATAATCTCTTGTCATCTCTTGAATTTCTCATCCTTCTTACACATTTTTATATCTTACTTTTGACTCCTCAAAGGATGATTAAATCTTAAGAAGATTCAACCAACCTCTTTGACTTGGAAAATATCTCAAATATTTCCTCAAATCATGCAACAAGTTTAATATCCTTACCTCTTCCTACATTGAAGACATGTCTTTAAGACTCTTGAGGTGAATTTACATTGACATCAAGGTGAAGCATATTTACAACATGATAATTGTAACTTATGACTATTTCAACAAGTTTTAAACTCCTTACATATGTTCATGATTCTTATGACCTTACTTAGCTTGAGTTTGAAATTTCAAACCACCCATTTGGAGGAAAATGAATTTTGACTCCTATAGACCTAGGTATACAAATTTAACTCTTCAATGATGTAACCCTACAAATTTCCCACAAAAAACCAAATACAACCTAGTAGTTAGATTTTAAAATTTACGAAATAAATTATTATTATTATTTTAAAACCAGGTTAGAAGAGAAATACCTTCAAATAGATTCAATTTAATTCTGAGTAAATATTTTACTTGTTTTAATTATTATTTAATTCCCTAGATTGGCATAAAATCCCCTTGTTACAATCTTTATTTAATTTAGTAGCATAGTTCTATTGTCATTGATATTAATTTATTATTCTAGGGAAAAGTCTAAACTTACCTTCTCATTAAGTTAAATATAAATAAATCTAATCGCCTAAATGAAATATTTTATAGTTACCCTTGAGTAAATTTGATTTAATTACTTACAAGGGTCAAGAGCTTTTTATTTTAAAAATCACCAACTAAACATTAAGGGTACAATTTTACTTTATCTTCTAACACTCCTTTAGTGGCCCCTTTCCTAAGCTACACATATTTTTATTTAAGACATATTCCCACCTAATTCTCACCTAACTTTTGTAGGGTTGAATCACAACCCTTAGATGGATTCAATGTGGGCCCTTGGATCTTAGGGATTTCACACTAACCCTAATCATCTCTATGGAGTGTTCTTATTCATTTCTTTGACTTATTTCCTCATTTTTGTTTTATAGGTTTTTGGGAGAGGAGAAAGAGGAAGAGCCATGAGAGAAAGAAGAGCAACCATGGCAAAATTTTCATGGCTTTAGTTGTAAAGATTTCATTATTGTAATATTTCCCATTTGTTTAATATAGAGATCCTACAATGGATCTGTTTTGTATTTCAATGAAAACATTTCCTTGTTTTGAGTTCAACAATTGTGGAAAAAACCCCATTTCATTTAATCTAAGAATTTTGCACATTAGGGTGCCATAAAACAAGATTAAAGAGCTTAAACACTTAATTTCAATTGATTTATAGTTGTTGGAAATTACCTTTTAATTGTTTTAGGCTTAGATTTCCCTAAATTATTAAATATGGGTTTTTAACAGACGGATTTTATTTTTTCCATTGAAAGTGACAAAACCTCTGCCCTACATGGGGGCGGTTCATAGACCGCTGCTCTGTAGATGTAAGTTCTAAAACCATCGCTCTACACAAGGTGGTGGTTTTGTTCTCTGAAAACATAACCTTCCAAACATGCATTTTTTTAAATAGTTCTTCTAGTTAAGTTGGTTTCTAAAGCAATAATAAATTGAACTAAGGTGTCTTCCATTTAAGGGTTTATAGATTGATAAAATTTCTAGTTTCATACTCAAATTACATAACAACAACTCATTCTCTATTCTTTCCTTCAACCTCTTAAGAAATATAACCAAAATTTCGTTATTTTCACTATGTTTTCTTTTTAATAAAAACAAGAAACCATTTAATTTCATTCTCAATAAATAAATGGAAATCCATTTCAAGCAACAAGTATATTTTCAACATGATCATCAATCTTTAAAAATGAAATAAATCACACTTTAGAGGTAATAAAATAAACTTAGGTTGAAAAAAATTATTTCCATTTCCATCCCATTTCAAATTTTCTACTGTGTTTAACAATGCAAGATTTGGTGATTTTCCTTTACAAGAATTAATGCATTTAAAATGTAAATTTTTCATCCAAAACAATCTTGGTAGAATTTACAAGTTGAAGGGAATTTAGAGTAACAAATGCAACTTTCCTTTTCCTATTTTCCCATATACATACATTTGAAAACTTGATACAAATCACCCATTTCTCAACACATTTACAAGAGGATGAAAATATCTAAAAAAATAATGTAAGTTACAAGCCCTCCATTTAAAGGAGACAACATCGTAAAATTTCTTTTACAAAGAGGGATCTCTTCTCCATTTCTTCAAGGTGCTAAAAATACCAAAACTTCACTTGAGCTCCATCATCTTCCCAAAGTCCAAACACATAAACCAAAATAGGGGAGTAGGAAACACTCTCCACCCAACCAATAATCCAATGAGGAAGAGAATTCTTCTTCCTCATTGGCCCCTGAACCCCAACAATGAAGCAATGAGGGGTATAAGGAAACCATTGGAAAATTTACAAGGCTTCCACATTCACATTCAAACCAAATATTCAACACAATAAGAATAACGAAAAAATCACATCAACACACACAAGTTCCCCAACAAAAAGGCTCTAAAATCAAGTCAAGAAAGAGAAAGGAACATGGGGATCTACTTATTCATCCAAAGGTTTTGGGTGCCCACCTTAAAACCTCCAAGAGATCAATCAAAAACCCAAAATCTTATGCCTCCCTCAAGAAAACAACTCTTATGCCTCCCTCACTCTTATGCCTCCCACAATAAAACAAAAAGATAAGCACATTTTACTTATCACAAGGTGGGACATCTCAACCCAACTCCCTCTTAAAATGGCTAGTAAAAAATCTTATGCCTCCCTCCAAAATATCCCAAATCCCATTTTCTCCTACACAACCTAAGGCCATTCTACTTCTCAAAATCACACACGCAATAACCATTCATTCAAAAACATATGCATAACCAAATAGTAAAAGAAAACATGGGTGAAGACCCTACCTTGCCATTGCAAGAGTTTCCAATCCACAAGAAAGTTCCAAGTATTTTTCCAAGTCTAGGAAAGCACAATCCAACTCCAAGCTCCAAAAAACACTCTCAAAGCAAGCTCCTCTAATAAAAATTCTAAAAAATAAAACAACCCCCAAATCCTCAAACAAATTAGAATAAATAGAGAGGAGAGGATATAGAGGTTATGTGGCTCCATGTAGGATGCCACACCATTTCTCCTCCATTCCACATCATAAGGTCAAAACCAGTCTCCAAAGCACAATAAATTGGTGGTTGAGGGAATGACAACCCTCTTACACACTCAAACCCAAACCCACACACCTAAAGAAAACAAGTAAAGACTCTAGTAAGAAAAGTGCAATTAATTGATCTTTTTCTCCATTTAAAACACACAAAAAGGCCTACAAATAAGCCCCTCACATCATAGGCATATTGGGTTAGGAAGTTTAAGAGGTGTGGGACAAGCTTAACTTGTCCCACAAGCCTCAAAATAGGATTGAAAGTAAAAATCCAAAATTTCATGCAAGGTTGAGTACACAACACTTAAAAGTAATTAAATTCTTTCAAATCCAACACAAACCAAGAACTACCAACTCACATTAATTACCCCATTTTGTCACATCATAAATTACACTAATTAATCAAGTCTAATTAACTTAAATGGAGTACTTAACAATAATAATAAAAGTGAATAACAATACTAACAAAAATACAATTACTCACAAATAAATAAAACCAAAAAGGGAAAGCCATAATTTACCCAAGGTCACATTTGAGGCCACCCCCCAATGTGTACCTCCTAACAAATTAACAACAATAAAATCATACATTTACACTAGTTGCCATGGTGACATGTTGCCAATACTCCAAATTCCTTCACTATTCATCTCCTATCCCCTTTTGTTTGTTGTGTTGAAAATGCCTGCATAAATCAAAACACTGACTTTCTTGCCTCGTGGCCATATTAACAACATCGAGATAATAAAATATACACATATACATATCAATTCACATCATCAATATCATAGATAAACCATTGCTAAATGTTGAGTAGACATAATATTGTGATAAGGAGAAAACACACAAAGAATGCACATGCAGGAATAAGGTGCATTTGAAGGTGTAGAAGGATAGGAAAGGAAACACGTGCAGGACAAGTTGATTCTTGACTTAGCCATTTTCATGGATGCGGGCTATTTTGGAAGATAGCGTGTGGAGCACACATTGGGATGGAGACTTGCGCAACACACAAATGTTATTTTGGAATGAGCATTTGATAAGTGTCATGCATGAGTTCAAGATAATAATAAGATTACTTCTTCTAGTTAACTATATGATGTCTATTATTAGCGCACTTGCATGTGTGCATGCGTTAATGTAAAGGCGCATGGTTATTATCAACATCCGACCTATTTTGGGAAGTTTTTACGTGGTGAAGGGCAAGTCCCCACTACTATAAGCATGTATTAAACTATGTGCATGTTCATCGGGGGCCTGAACTTGGATTTAGGAGGTGTAATATGCATTCATTGTTTGAGACCTTACCGAGGTCATTGAGAAGGCATAGATTGTATCAAAGGAGACTAGGGGAAGATGCAACAAGATTGGTATAGAGTGTGGATCCATATTCAACATATGCATGATAACAGATCGAGGGGTAACTCCTCCTCCTCATGACAAACATGGTTATGCACAGTCTTCATTCGAGCCACATATGATAGCAACAATAGAATCATCCACCATTTAGACCTCTACAGATATTTTACACTCAAAGGGGATGGAGTATGGGGATTCCTCTGTGGGTCCCATCGGGACATAGGGTGCATCTAGAGCTCGGTCACTAGGAGCAGTGACCATAATATTCCATAACATGATCATCAGGATCATGACATAGACCACTAGAGTACATGTTGGAGCCACATCTCATTGGAGGGGACCAGGTAGTTTTATGGATGTGGTATACTTGGACATCATTGGAGAGAGCTCCCTTAGAACCCTAATAACAAGGGTAAGGCACTTCGATTTACGAGACTATAGATAGTGGCAACATGGGATCAACCTTAGATCTACGCGGTGGTCGAGAATTATCGGGAAGATCATCGAGGTCATAGTGATTGAGACTACAAGTAGCATTGGTGGTATCCCTACCTCTATTATGTTTTATTTTGGCTTGTTTTATTCTTTTATTGAACCATCTTTGGTAGAGTGATGCGGGCTAGTAGCGATTAGGAAGGTCCTTAGTTAGGATCTCGAGATGGCTTATGGAGCCAAGATCTTAGTAGACTCCTTAGTCAAGGAGTGCGTAGTGGACCTAGGACCCTTCACCACTACCTTGGATCTTTGTATCCTTCACTTGGGTTCTTATGGAGTGATATTGGGCATGGATTGGCTATCTACACACACTGAGCCAAAGTTGATTTTTAAAAAGGTCATATCTTATGCGAGATGATTTGGGAGTTGATTTGGTGATAGTTAGAGTTAGGAGACCCATCTCGATTCGCACTATTTCGCTATGTAGGTTACGTAGTGTACGTGGAGTGGGTATAAGTTATTTTCTATTACATTTATTAATAGGTCGAAATATGGGGCTATTGGACATTAGCTTTATGATCACCCCATTTTGTAGGAGTTTTCATATGTATTTCTAGTGATCTACCAAGGTTTCCTCCCCACATGAGATACACTTTCACATTGAATTTGTTCAGGAGTGGATCCTATCTCACACGCTCCATATAGGATGACCACCCCTGAGCTATGTGATATCAAGTTGCATCTAGAGGGACTTCTTAAGAAAGCCTTAATCCATCCTAGTGTATACTGCAGGGTGCACTAGTGATTTTTGAAGAAAGGATAGATCCTTACGTTGTCTGTGGTCTACGACAATGAACAAAGTAACGATCAAGAATCGTTACCCCCTTCCTCGCATCGATGATTTATTTGATTAGATGAAGGGGGCCATAGTATTTTCTAAGATAGATCTTAAGTTAGGCTACCATTAGTTGAGGATTACAGAGGAGATATCCACAAGACAACTTTCTACATGAGATATGGCCACTATGAGTTCATGGTGGTACCTTTTGGTCTAACGAATGCCCTGCGTAGTATTCATGAGTTTGATGAATGGGGTGTTCAATACATTTATGGATCTCTTTGTGATCATGTTTCTTGATGAAATTATGATATAACCATGTTCATTGAGGAGCATGAGGAGCACCTTCAATAGGTTTTGTGGTGTCCTCATGAGCGATAAGCAACTATACGGGAACCTAGGGAATTGTGCCTTTTTTTTTTTCTAGTTAGAGGTTCAATACTTGGGTCACATCATTTCTGGGGAAGGTATCTTTTGATGTGTAATCAAAACACCCCTAAATGTTTGCAACATCGATGGATTGAAACTTTCATTGTGATTGCATAACATGGAGCTTTTCCCCAAGTGTATAACTTTTCAATTGGAAAATCTCTCCAGATGAAGGCCGGTTCTTATTCCTCCATTCCGATGCACACATTAAAATTGTAGAGGATCTACTCTAAAACCTACTCTAACTTTCCAAGGAGACATGGTTAAGAAGATTACAATAAAATAAACCTAAACTAACAAAGGTGATACACCAAAAGGAATGTTGAACACACGTTTTCCATTAAACACAAAACATTAAAAATGTAACACAACCACCATACACAGATAACCAAGATTACAATGAGAGATTAGGAAGATGCAATGAATATAAGAGAAGGGTTGAAATTCATCCAAAAACTTTTATTATTGCTCCAAAATTGATACAGTGCATTATAATGGCCAAGAGGCACAAACTTGCATTATAGTTTAGATGGGAGGTTTTAACTCCACAAATTCACTTGTAGATCAAATAAGAAAGGAGGGTATAAAGAAAAATAATCCAACACTAGAAAAATGCCCCTCCTTACAATATATAGGAATAATGAGAGAAGGGGAGAGAATAATTTGAATTCTTGCTCCAACCACCCTAAAATGCATTGGATTCACCTGCAACAATGATGGGTTCTTTCAAAACCCATGCCTCCATGTACTATGCCTTGTTGGGAAAGAAAGGAAGCCCATACCTTCATTATTGTGGTAGGTGAGAAGCCTGGAACATCCTCTTAAATGGAAGACTTTATTTCTTAAATTTGAATAGCTTAGTCTCACTTAAATTAAGAGGAGACTGTAAGCTTTCCAAAAGTGCTTTCTTGTGCAAATTTGAGCTCCTAGTCAAAAGTTATGGCCATCTAAAGATCGGGGTGTCATTCTGAAAAGGTGAGTTCTTGATCTTCCTTTTTGGGGTTTGAAATGCTTGCAACCTCTGAAAGTCTGAAATTTAGACTTTTGGACATTTTGGTTTTGGAATTCGGGTTATTGTTCATTGGAAAATTACCCCGAGTTCCGAAACTCCAAAAATTCCGTCGCGTTGACTCTAAATCAAGTTTGAATTTTGGAAATCGGAAACCTTTCAGGTTTTGGAATTTTAGAATTTTAAACATTTTTTGTCACTTTTCATATTTTTCCATTGAAGACTTTGAATTCTGTATCTCCAAAACTCCGAAACTTGAAAGTCTGAAATTTCAGTTTTGGGATTTAGGACATTTTTGTTTCAGAAATTTTTCATTTTTCATCACCCAAATTGCCCTGAGAATTCTAAAACACAAAACTCTAAAACTCTAAAACCCAAAATTTTAAAATTTCAAACTTTCAAAATTTTGGAATTTTTCCTTTTGGACCTTTTTCAAATTTTTCTGCCTTGTCTCCAAAATGCCAAAAATGCAAAGTCCAAAACTTGAGCCTTTCTCCATTCTTCCACTTGAGCTCTGATATCCTTCGATGTTCCCTTGGCCATTCATTTTTGACCTTGCATTTCCATTGTCGAGCCTACCTGCAACTTGATTTTTGGAATTGAAATGTGAGCTCGCATGACTGAACCAACCTCTCCATTTCCTCCTGTGCAAGGTTGTGTTTGATCAAATTTTTCCCGAGGGGAAAAATTGGATAACAGTATCACAATAGATCCTTCTAATATTAGAGCTATTATGGATTGTCCCATGCCAACCAATGTGACCGAGGTGCGTAGTTTCATGAGGTTAACAGGCTACTATAGGAGATTTATTCAGGACTTTTCTGATTACGCACCCCATCACTTCCCTTTTTAATGGAAAGGGAGAAGTTCTTTTATCGAGATAGATGTGAGTAGGTCTTTAGACACTAAAGTAATGCCTTATGACAACATCGATTCTTGTAGTTACATACCCTCGGGGAGAGTTATTTGTTTGCACAGATGCTTCTTTGGTAGGATTAGGAGCTATTTGATGCGGGAGGACCTGTGTAGTCATATTTGAGTCTCGCAAATTCAAGGATTATGATCTCAATTATCTCGACTCATGATCTTAATATTGTGGTAGTTGGGCATGCTTTGGTTGGTGGAGGCATTTTATTTTAGGCATGAGATTCATTCCTATGGTTGATAACTTGAGTCTTCGCCACCTCTTCACGCATCCCAATATCAACGCTCGTCAGTGGCGTTGGATGGAGTTTCTATGTGAGTATGACATGGAGATAAATCATGTGAAGGGGAAGGAGAATGTGGTTACTGATGCTTTGAGTAGATGGAGACTTTTGGTTATGGCTGCTTCAGTGGGTATAGACTTGCAGAGCAGGATTTTGCTATAGCTTCTACTTGACAACTTCTACCTTGCAGCTAGAGCAAAGATTGATGGATTTGCATTAGAGTTAGATGGAGATCTTAGACACAAAGGTGGATCTATGTACCTAGGGATGGAGGTTTGAGATAGAATATCTTGGAAGAGGCTCATCATGCACCTTATTCAACCCATCTAGGGGTGAAGAAGATGCATGCCACCTTGAGGAAGTTTTACCATTGGAGAGGTCTTTGGAGAGATGTAGCTCAGTTTGTGTTGCATTGTTTAGTGTGTCAGAGGGTGAATGTCAAGCATCAACATCCAGCTAGCCTTCTCTACCCACATGATATACTGGAGTGGAAATGGGACACCATTTCCATGGATTTCATAATAGGGATACCAACATTGAGATACCACCACAATTCCATCATGTTCACGGTGGATATATTGACGAAATTAGATCATTTTTCTTTGGTGAAAACCACCTATACAACTTGTGCAGTGGCACGACTATACTTAGATGAGATTTTCAGACTGCATGGGATTCTGTGGAAGATTATTTTTGACCACGATCCCTTATACACCTCTCATTTTGGTCTACCATGCAGCATGCCCTTGGGATGAGTATCAACTTTAGTACAACATATCATCCAGAGAAAGATGGATAGATGGAGCGGGTAAATAGAATTTTAGAGGACATTATTTGAATGTACATCATGTACTATAAGTTGAGGTGAGAGGAATACTTGTACTTAGTGGAGTTTTCCTAAAACAAAAGTTTCCAGAGTTTGATTGGTATGGCTTCATTTCATGCACTATATGGTTGGGAGTGCAGGACACCACTAACTTGGGACAGGTTGGAGGAAAAGGTTTCTCTGGGCCATCCTTATTATAGGATATGGAGTAGCAGGTTTCCATTATTTGATAAAGATTATAGGAAGCTCAGAATAGATAGAAGAAATATGCAGATCAATGGAGGACATATTTTAGTTTTGAGGTGGGCACAAAGGTATTTCTTCATATCAGGCCACATAAGAGCCCTATCCATTACGGAAAAGGATATAATCTTTCTCCTAGGTTTGTGGGTCCCTTTGAGATCTTGGAGCGTATCGGTCTTTTGGCCTATTGTCTAGAATTTCCACCCACCTTGTCTCTCATCCACGATGTATTTCATGTTTCTTTTCTTAAGAGTTACACTCTAGATCCTTCTAATGTATTGGAATAGACCGCATTGTAGGTGTAGGATCATGGGCAAGTGATGGTGAAGACCATCTATATTTTAGGGCATGAGACCCTAGGCCTTCTAGAAGAGAGATTGATCAGGTTCGTGTCTAGTGTGATCGATATGATGAGACAAAAACTACATGGGAGGATGCCACACCCTTGAGAGCATAGTTCCACATTTTTTTCTAGTGACTTCCAAGAGGAAGTCAAGTCTAAGAGGAGGGAATGTAGTGCCAACTCCTCTTTGACATGGATATTACTCTAATTTTGATTATTTTGGATTGGAACCATAGACATTATTATCATATTGAGCTTTAGACATTGATAGATGTAAATTGTTATATTTGATTAGCTTATTTGATAGATAGTATGGATGTTTTAGGTTTATGAAATGATGTGATTTATAGGATGGATTATATGCATGGATCGGCATATTAGTATTTCAAGATCTTGAGCTACTACTATATTGAAACATTGTATTTGATATATAGATGTTAGTATATGATTTAGTTTGTTTTGTTATCTTATTGTTAATCAATAAATTGATAAAATCTAAATATTTAGAATTATGAACAATTGGTTAATTGCTTAATTTTAGTGATGCATCATAGAATCTACTATATAAAACCTAGGTGCATTTGGCACATCACCCATCCTGAGCTGAGCGCTCACCCAAAGTGTGCAAAGGTACCAGACCCCTCTTTAGAGTTGTTTGTATAGGATGTTAGTGTGATGAAGATACAACATATTCAGAACCATAAATAACCATAAACATTCCACAGTGCCTAACCAGATCTAGATCTTAGAGAATCATGAATTAAACAATAACTATAATAAGATTAACCATACAAGAACTAGTTACAATCATGTTTAACACCATTATCCATCCAATATACTCCATTACATTAAACATTGTAATACATAGAAGCTTCTTACATTACAAAGCATCACCATAAGTCATGCGTGCACATCAGATCCAACAGCATAACTCTACAATAATTCACTACTACTAAACTACATAGTTCAATACATACTTATAGGGGTGGGGACTTTCCCTTCACCACCTACGCACTTCCCAAAATAGGTCGCATGTTGATAATATCCATGCACATTTACATTAACATGCACACATGCAAGTGCGCTAATAATAGACATCCTATAGTTAACTAGAAGAAGTAATCCTATTATTATCTTGAAATCATGCATGGTGCTTATTAGACTCTCTTTTCATAAATAGAATTTTCATGTCCCGTAAGTCTCCATCCCAATGTGTGCTCGACATGCTATCTTCCAAAACTAGCCTGCATCCATGAAAATGGCTAAGTCTTAAATCAAATTATCCTAGCATGCATTTCCTTTCCTATCCTTCCGCACCTTCAAGTGCACCTTGTTCCCACGTGTGCATTCTTTGTGTGTTTTCTCCTTATTACAATATTATGTCTGCTCAACATTACCCCACACTAAAGTACATTTCCGTCCCAACAATGGGGATTATTTCTAATGTTCCCAAATAATAAAGAATAAGAATGGAAATAATGTAAAGAATCACTGTACAAAAGAATAGACCTTTACTCTGCAACACCCTCTTCTTCAACCAGGAGGATCAACTCTAGATATTTTGTTTTAATCTCAGCCTCCAATGTCTGCATTAGTCATCCAAGCATGGTCCTTGTTTTCTCTAGAATGTCTATGGAAATGGCTTCTAATTCATCCTGAGTAATATTTTCCTTTTCATTCTGCAAGTAATTGGACAATATTGGCCATAGAAGTCATCATTCCCCTAGAAGATCCATCTTCTACGCTATGAGCTTCCCAATCTCATCAATTCTCTGCTTATGTGGGTCTTAGGCTACTGCAAGGGCTTCACACTTTTTTTTACTAGTACTAATATTTATGTGCGTCCCAAGGTGTGTCATATTTCATGGCCTTTAGAATGCCATTATCTTCAACCAAAGTTTTAGTAGTTATCACTACTTCCGGTGCCACACAAATATTCAGAGCTTGGTTGGCTTTCTTCAGTTCTTCCTTCAAATTTTGGAGCAACACCTCATAATTTGAAATTTTCCTAACCACGGAGGACCTTATTGTTTCTGATTCTTGTCCATTATCCTTTGGCACTAGCATTTGAATTGGTCCATCTTCTAGCACCAAATCAACCAATGTGTACACATAATGCATAGCCAAA
Organism: Taxus wallichiana var. yunnanensis; assembly: GCA_018340775.1. Lineage (NCBI taxonomy): Eukaryota > Viridiplantae > Streptophyta > Pinopsida > Cupressales > Taxaceae > Taxus > Taxus wallichiana. Next base: position 301,038,110 of record CM031234.1, read on the forward strand.
GGAAAATTCTCAAGTACCTTAGACTTAAGATGAGGTCTTGATTTCAGAATTTAATCACCAATTTCTTCTACCATGCTAATGAAGGCCTCATTCTTCTTTTGTTTTAGGTCCTTCTCTCTTTTAAACGTGCTATTTCTACAATTTTTTCCTTGTTATCTTCAATTAGCGCTCTAATGGTGGCAACCTTATCAATGTTCCCTTGAGTGACCTCTTTAAATACCTTAACCAAGGCATTTATCACCTGCTCATTAGACATTAGAGTAGGCTTTACCATCATGTGTCTACTTTGGGGTGCCTTATTCACTCTCCTTGATACACAAGACTCCTCACATACATCAAAATTTGGTTCATACATGTGAGTCTGTATAGACCAGGATAATCATTTCCTTGTGCACGTGGTGGCCATGTCTAGATCCATCAGCTCCCATCCATATAATTCCTTAAGGCCCATTGTGCTCTGAAACTGAGCGTGGATGATTTTTCTTGTGTCCTCAGCATATCCCATACTTGGCACAACATATTCTTCACTTGTTCTCTTTGTTCTTGGCCCCTTAGGAACCTGAGTGCCAAGGTTTGGAGTTGGCCCTTCTTCATCCTAAGTAGTAACATATGCATTGGGTTGCTCTTGCACTATCTCTTCTGCTTCCTTCACCCCTTCCTCTTCATCTTTCATTTCTTCATCTCTGGGTTCCTCCACATCTTGGTTGTAATGGGGTTCCAGTGCGCTCTCCTCAGACTCCTCCTCCTCATTCAACTTTAGCTTTCTCCTTCTCTTCTCCTTAGGTGCCTCTTTTTGAGTGGAGAGTCTAGGTGATCTTATTACAAGTTGTGGTGTTCCTGCCCTTGGGTCCTGGTTCTTCTGAATACCCTCTTAAATCAGCACTCTTCAGGGACTGCATCCACATCCAAGTCCTCTTCTCCTTCTTGTGCCTATGGTGGAGTTTCGTGCACTCAATTTCTAATTTTTTTGTGCTACCTCCAAAATCTATGATCCAATCCTCCACTATCTTGTGTTCCTCTTCTTCCTCATCTATCTGTATGGTCCCTAGTAGGCTTTGGAGTTGGCACATTCTCCATTGTATGTTTTCCCTTAGGCGGCCCTAGGAGCATGAACTCATTCTCCACATACTTATTATTCTCCAGCCTAGGCTTGAGCTGAAGATATATGAGCACCATGAACTGTACTACTTTGCATACTATTGAAGGTAGTTCCTTTGGAATGCACCATTCCTCCTGAAATGTCGCGCAAAGTCTTTCATACCACATTTCTACCCTTTGCTTGAATGGGCCACTCATTGATCCTTCACATAAATATTTCTCAAACCTTTCCATGAGGGAATTCTTCTCAGTGGGGTATTCCCAAATTTTTTTCTTTGGCCCATCGGGCACTCCAATTTTTATAAATAAAAGAGATAGTTGGATAGCACAAAAAAATTACCTTTTCACCTGAATGTGCTTCCTTAACAATGGTTTCTACAATATAGCCTACTAAATTATACACTTCTCCCTAGGACATTTTCTTTGCAATATGAATCCACATGGTGTTTACTTGTGACCATCTCTCTTGATCATTCAGCTTAGTGAGCAGATGTGTGGCTTCTGCACCACAAGGTACTTCCTCAATTTGTAGATTTCCATTCCATGCAGACCCTTGGTATACCCTAACTCCTTAGTTGTGGCTATAACCACTATTTTATCAGTCAGATCACTAACAATGTCCTTTCATGTTCCTTCAATCTGTTAATGTCGCAATTAGGGCCACTGTGATCCTAACCCTCCATCCGAAGAAATAGAAGAAGTCCTCATGGACTCTACTCATAAGCCATTGGTATAAAGGTTCATGTTTTCCAAAATATGGGAGCTCATATAATTGATAAACTCCTACCTACTTAAGAAACTTTTCCCAGTGTCATCATACACTGGCATATCTTCCACCATGCGCTTGTTGGTCTTATTATTCAGCAAAGCATCCAACTCTCCCTTGTTATCAGTGGTGCGATGTTTATATTCACTTACTTTACATCTGTGGATGAGGGAATCCAAATATTGTTTGACTATTACTCCTTTGGTACTACATATCTGAAAAATTTCTCTCGAGAGAAATTTCAACCTCAACTTCCACCTTTTTCTTTCCTTTTGTGCTTCTGCAGGTGCTTTCTTAGTGCCATCATAACAATCTTGCCTTTTTTCTTCTGTGTAGAGTAAGTTCAAACCCTAGCTTGAAATCATGTGCCCTAGATTGAAACCATCTGCCTTAGCTCCTTCTCAAAGCTTCCGCTTCGCTCAACCCCTTCACCAATGGGGATGCAAGCCTTTTCCAGCACAAGTGTTCTCTCCACGTCTGGTTTCACAACTCTCCGACACCTCAATATGATTTTCTTGTCTCGGTTGTACTTAGCTCACTCGAATACTTATGATTAAAAAAGTAAAAATGAACCTACATCATGTCCTTATATAGGTTTTCAAAAATTTAGTACATTTATTACTCCTTCACCTACCAAAAATCCTCTCATTAATTGACCATTTTCAAATTTCATTAAATTTATACGTGGTACAATTTCACACCCCAGCTATAACCTTTTAGCGTTCCTTCCTACCCTCTAGCTAAAGACTTCTCTTTTGTGTGTTGTCATGCACCAATGTATCTCGCCACTATGCCCTCCCATAGTAGTTTCTGTGGCTACTTTGCTTACCTCACATTATCTGTGTCCCTTCATTCATTTCCATCTATGGTCTTCTTTAGAAGAAATTTCCTTTCTAACAACTCCTTGCCATACTTGAATAACACCTGTAACATTTTTTTCTCATGTGTACCCATTCATGAATAAAAAATAACAACCACCCCACACCAATGGTATGTGCAATCCTCATGCATAAAAATACTTCAGATTGTAATTAGCTTCCAATGTGTAAATGCACTTATTACACAAAACACCAAACTAAATTGACAAAGCATAGCGACGAAGAAGGAAATACATAAAGAGAAACCTATACTAAATGGAAACATTGCCTTATTACAAACACCAAGAAGACTTATTTATAGTAAGGCTTTAGCCTACTCCCATTAAAGTAACTGGTAATCGCATTCCATCAAGCACCTCCAACTAGAAAGCGCTTGATTCAAGTATATGAGTGATAACATATGGTCCCAACCAATGCACCTTAAGCTTTCTGGATGCGCAAAACTTAGAATCATAAAGTAGTACCATTTGTCCAACCTCAAGCTTCTTGTCTCTAATGTGTCGGTCATGCCATGCCTTCTTTCTAGCATTTTCCTGCTTCTGACTCCAACATGCTATGGTGTGCCTCTCATCCAATTGTATTAACCTGTCAATTATTTCTTCTAATGCTTGCTCATCAGCTAGACCTCTAGTACGCACAATACACAAAGAAGGTAACATGAATTCCATAGGAAGAATTGATTCTGCGCCAAACACCAACTGAAAGGGTGTGGCCTTATTCAACCTCTTGTAGGTTGTTCTATACACCCAAAGCACAACAGAAACTTTATCATCCCAATATTTCCTTCCAACATCACAAATTTTTGTCAAGTTCGGCTCAATATCTTATTGAAGGCCTCAGCAGTACCATTTTCTTGAGGATGATAGGGTGTAGTCTTATGGTGCACAACCATAAATTCATCCAATAATATCCTGATTGTCTCATTCAAAAGTGTGTGCCCCTATCACTTGTCAAGCTCAACGGACATCCATACCTAGTAAGAACATTTTCCCATAAGAACATGGCTATTGTACAATCCTTTTTAGGTGCTCCTTCGCATACCTTGTAATATAATTTGTGCAAGTGATGATATAACATGATCCAATTCTACACGCGGTTGGTGAAATAGGACCTACAAAGTCTATAACCCATTTCTCAAATGGCTCTGCACTAGTAATAGGCCTCAAAGGAATTTCATCTCTTTGCCTAGGTTTGCCAAGGCGCTGAAAGTGATCACATACCTTACAATACTCTTTACAATCCTTGTACATGGTCTCCCACCATAATCCAATGAGTAGAATCTTGTGCGCGGTGGCATCACCCGACATAGTGCCATCTTGCAATACCACCATGAGCCTATTCTGTGATATCTATGTGCTCATATTCCAGTACACACCAGCACAATACTTCATCTCGGCCTAGTTTATATACATCTCCACTGATCAACATAAAGGGTGACGCACGAATTACAATTTTTTCTTCTTCAATTCTTTCAGTCCTTATGGAGCCATACCTATGCATAAAAAGAAAAAAATATTCTTGAATTATGAAGGCACATGATGTAACTTGTACAAATTTGTATCTGGTATTTTATCTTCAATTATATGTGTGTCCTCCCTTCATTGAATCCTTGATAACTAGTCTAGGCTAGAATTAATTTTACCTGATTTTACCACAAATGTGAAATCAAATTCTTGGAATAAGAACACCCATCGACATATGCGCCCCTGTAAAATGGGATTATTTACCAAGTATTTTAATGTCATGTGATCAGTATAAAATACAAAAGGTGTTGCTAGCAAGTACTATCTAAATTTATGCAGCGCATAGATCAACAAGGACTCGTGCTTTGTTGTATAATTTTGTTCTACAGAGTCAACTTTCTACTATCAAAACAAATAGGATGATCTATAATACCTCTCCAGGTTGATCTAACATTGCACCAATGGTTGTGCTAGAGGTATCCACATGTACATGAAACGGTTGGTTCCATGAAGGAAAACACATAATAGGCATTGTTGTAAGTCTCTCCTTCAACGCCTCAAATGTGCGTTGTTGCAGTTCTCCCCAATAGAACATCCCTTTTCCTTTTAGTAACTCTTCCATGGGTGTGAAATATTCACATATCCTTTGATAAATTTTCTATAATACCCTGTGTGACCCAAGAATCTACACACCTCACTCTGACTGGTAGGCTCTTCTAGGCCTACAATAATTACAACCTTAGCTAGATCCACTAACAAACCTTCCTTGTAGATGATGTTCCCTAAAAAAGTTCCAAAAGGTGTAGCAAACACACACTTCTTGATGTTTAAAGAGATGCTAACTTTCTACATCTTTCAAACATTAGGCACAAATTGTCACAATGATCCTTAACAAGTCCATACCCCATCCAATCATCCAAATAAACCTGTAGGAAGTTGTGAATAAAATCTTGGAATTCTTGAACAACTATATGTAAAAATACATCAGGCGTGTTCTTCAAACCAAAGGGCATCACAATATACGCAAAACTTCCCCATTCAATGGTGAAAGTCATTTTATCTTGATCCTCCTATGTAATTCTAACTTGATGATACCCAAATAATCCATCTATAAAAGAGTAAACTTCGCCCCTACAATGCCTTCTAATATTTCCTCTATGAAAGGTGTAGGAAAAGGATCAATCACACATGCAACATTCAGTTCCTTATAATCCACACAAATCCTAATCCGACCATATTTCTTTATACTGATCACCATGGGGCTAACCCACTTTGATTCCTCTAGGGGCTTGATGATGCCAAATTTCAACATTTTGTCAATTTCTTCCTTAAATTTTATGCATAGGTTAGGGTTCATCCTGTAAGGTCTCTTCCTAACTAGGCACACACCTTCCTTTAACTTAATCTTCATCTCTCCTAATGACTCATGCACTCCTTTTAACTCATGGTAGCCCCTAGGAAATAAGTCCTAAAAATATTGTAGTAACTCAATTATATTTTCCACTTCAGAATCAATCCAATAATCCCCAATTATTGCCTCCTTAGGTTTAAAATTTATACCAATGTTAACTTTCTTTGTCTTCATAGGTTCATGATAGGCACACATGTTTTTATCCGCACTATCTAACACCTATTAAATGCACTACGCTGAATGATATATATCCAAATTTTCTACTTCATCATCATCCAATATGTAGACAATCTTACCTTTTTCCTTCTCAAAGCAAGTGCACTTAAGTAGTGTAGTATTTTTCTCTTCTACTTCATCAAAATGTGCTTTTGAGTCTACTTCACCAAATAAATCCTAAATGAGTTCTTCATTCTTTGCACTATCTCCCATAGTTAAGCACTTTATAATCCTTAACATCTCTTACACCAGAGGTTTAGTAGAGAATTAGTCAAAAGCATGGGTCATTTCTATAATCAAATCCTACCAATTTCCAATATCCCTATGTAGTTCTACATAAACATACCAAGCACATGCGTAGCCTTTTAAAGTGGAATAAAGTTTGTGCACCCATAGTGAAGGTGGTAAATATTCTTTCACCTCTATCCAGAGTCTCTCGCACTATTGAATGTGGTGCTAAACAGGTTGATTACCATGATACATGCAGATTATAGTAGGCACATTTCTCTTGAACAACCAAGTGGTTAGAGAAATTCTGACTTCATTCCATTCCATAATATTATCCCTATGAACCATTTGTTGGTGCACAGATTTACCTCACCCCATTTTCCATTATTTTCTCTGATCTGCGTGTTGTGAAACATTTTATCTCTCAATGTGGATGTTCTAAAGCTTCTACCTCCATTAGAAATGCTTTGAGTTGTTTGCAAAATCCATTGTCATGTCCCTCCTTGAAGAAGTCTCCGAGTCTGCCCTGTTTTTGCCCCAATTTCTTCAAAGTCCATGGGCTTTGCCATTTTTCCTATTTTTCCTCGACCATGGAAGCTCGAGAATGGTTAATATATATTTGTATGCCTTTGAAAATCCAAATCCATGGTCGAAAATATGCTCGAGAACCATGATTCACTTGTTTTTGTTTCAAAAGAAATTTTCATCCTTAGCGAAAAATTGGGTTCTGGGCGTGAATGGTGATTTTCTATATTCTGATGGTCTGATGGGTGTCTTTTTCCTGTCAAATTTATTCCTCAGCATTCGGTGGTCACATGGCTTCTTTTGGTTGGTCAGGGGCACGGCTAGTTTGTTTTTGAACTTGTTCTTTTTGGCTACTTTGGCAAAAAGTTTGAACCCACCCCGCGGCCCCGCTAGGCTCTGATTGGAGAAAATTTAAGAGGCAGGGAAAAAGTCTCACTTTGACCCCACAGGAGAAGGACATGTGGAAAAGCTAAGGGAGGAGCTATGGGGAAAACTTGGAAAATTTTCCATTTTCCAAAAAAGGGGGTGAAATGGTAGAATTTGGCCGTGGTTCCGCTGGGACCCACCTTAGGACACGTGTCAGACTCATTTCCCAAGGGTAGAGGTGCGGAGCAAATGGAATTTTTTTCCATTTTTTCAAAAGGTTGTAAAAATTCAAAGGAAACTCCCCCGAGCCTATTTTAAAGTTGAATCTTCCACATGGACGGCCCAAATTCAAAGTAAAGATCAACGAAAACTGTGAGTCTGAATCTGATTTTCCCCCCATTTTTACTGAAACATGCCTGGAAGTGTGAGTCTTCATGATTTATTGGTATTTCCTACATGCCAAACAAAGAGGGGAGTTAATTTTGATATCTAAGTTTGGTGGGAGATATCGGAGACATCTTTCACCATTAAAATGGTTTGACTATCGGGCTCGATCTGATTTTCCATTTTTCTTCTCTCGAGCATGCAAGGAACTAGATTTGACAGATTAGGGGTGGAAGTGGTTGGTGAGTTGAAGGAGGAGTGTTCTACTAGATGAAGGAGTTGAATGCTGAGATTTTCAAAGAGATCTACCCCATGAGCACTGAAAACTTTTACAGATCTGATTTTTGAATCGTGATCGAGATCATGGCAAGCACTGGTACATTAAATGTTTTTGTCTTTTGGGGAAGAAGGGGCTCTATTGTAAATGTTATAAATGGCACAAATTTTTCATGTAAATGGTTGGAGTGTTAGAGGTCGAAGAAAATTCCCAAGAGGAAAATTTGACAAAGCTTGTCTTTTGAGAAGCATGTATATCTCTTTTGTATTAAGTTTGATCGTGTCAAGGTGGTTGCAAGTGTACAACCATTGACAAGCTCTAAGATTGTTCTAGAAACTTTCCCCTACTGATAAATTTAATCAAACTCAAGTTATTATGTGTGGATCTTATGCAAAATGTGTTTGTTTTACTCTCTGAATGTCTACAAATAGTTTTCCTTGTTTCTGTTGCAATCTTGTATCAAAATCTATCTTGATCACATAGGTCTCAATCCTTGTGACAGTTTAGTGGCATCTGCAATCTCATTTCTCAGAAGAGATTTCATCGAGAATGAAATAAATGATTTAAAATCACTTTTCTTTCATTCATTAACATATATTGTTTGTAAGCCTCGGGTGTACGTCGGCGTGATTGATCTTAGATTTTGATGTTTTATTGGATATTCTAACTCGAGCCTTTGTGTTAGAATATCATAGATTGTGTGAAAAAGTGCTAATCTAGGCCTCCATTGAAGTACATATTCTGGTTAAAGGAACATTTTAGCTATTCTGAAGTATTTTGTTGTCTAGACTTTCCATTTTGTAAGAGTTCTCAGAGATTTGGCAAATCAAGTTCATTCTGCCTCACCTCCCACCAAAATTTATTTAAAAACAACTAATCCTACCCATACTACCCCTGTTTGTCATGTGTGTATAAAAATGCACAAATTTTACTACCAAAACATGCAAAAACAATCAGGATTCCAAATGTCTTTAGTAGCCTGAACCTTGCCTAGAGAATATCTCCACTATCTAGAGTGACAACTTGTGAGAGTTATATTTTGTTGCATTGATCATATTTTCTTCAAGGTCTACTTAACAAATTCATTAG